>VMBQ01012140.1:0-19457 GCA_007657795.1 Dreissena rostriformis | reverse complement strand
CATTATTTAATTAAACTGATATTATGAAACGGTGTCTAAAGCTAAACAATCACACCAAACAAATTGTATTAAAATGACGACGTTTGGTTATAATTAACAAGTAGTTCATAAATCTTATACAGACCACCTATGAAAATTAAAAAAATAATAAAAATAATATATATATATAAATGGGCACGTATAGTTGTCACATAAATAGCCATACAGTAAAATACATGTGCATGTTGTTCTGAAATGCTGAAATTATATGTTTTTCTCAAACGTTCATTTTACAAGTAATTATCAATTGAATGTGAGGAAAATGAAAATGGTTAGTGTATAATATGAAATAAAGCAAAGGTGGTTTCCCTTAAACGTTCTTTAACACCAATTGAGCTACAGATATGTTCAACCAGGCCGGCAAGCTTATTTGGTAGAGCTCTGAACTACACTCCGAGGATCGCGGGTTTGATCGCCGGCCCGGCCATATAACTTGTATGAGATTGTTAATAAAATCCTTTATACGGCCATTCTCCCCCCACCTCAGATTCAGGTATGGCAGATGTCAGTTACTGGCATAAGTAAAAACATTAAGAAATGGTAAACCAGCTATCCGAGGGAAAATGTAAGATTGTAAACTGACCGTCGTTGTATGACTTAAATACTGTTGAAAACGGCAAAATATCTAACTTAACATACAAACCAACCAACACAATAATATTGTCTAAAAGCTGAATGTGTTTACATTTGAAATCAACAATTATGTTGGTATTTCACTTTTGATTATTTAGAACTGTACCAGTATGCTAGTATAATAACTACTTATAATTATGCAAATGGTATAAATCACTTGTTTAAGAAGATTAGTCTAGGTCAAATACAGTTTAGTAGACTTAAGTTACTGAATTTACACAAAGTTAATTAGTTAAGCATGTGGCATTTGTTTTGCTAAGAAACATACTCTATGATTGGGAAGCACAATTTGTCCGGAACGCTCAATGGGATGCTCTGCCTTACGTTTTCAATTTATAACGAATGACACAATTGAAGCAATATTAACAAACGACCACTTGTTATACAAGATGGCTATTGTTTGTTCAAAACGGTGTTGGGAAACAGTAGTGCGTATACTTATCCTAATCATATAATTTAAAAATCGATATGTACGACACTCATCTGTAAAAGTGCGCTTCCGGTCAGTGCGCTACCCATCAGGCTTATCAAGGTTATTTTAAAATATTTCTAAATTGTACTAATTTAGATAAAGTGGTCTGAATGTATAACTCATTATTTCGCTTTGAGATTGAATGGTACCTTGACCTTCGACCTAAGTGGATGGGTCTTTTGCAAGGCATTCCGATCAATCATTCGTATCACTTCTGAAAAGGGTCTTGAAAATAAATTCATGCTTGCCAAAGGTATGCTCCGTACAAATTGTTTACGAATAGTTTTCTAAAGTTCATATTTGATTTTGTTGTGATTTTATTAGAGGGATCTAGGCTTTGCGCTCCGTCTAATCATCCTGATCTCTTTACAATTATTTAAACATTCATTCTTCTGTGACCAAGATAAGGTCCGGACAAAGGGTTTAGAACTTATTTCCGTAGTTTAAACTTTGCATTGAATTATGATCTTGGCCTTTCACCTAGAGACAAGTTTCTAAAATACAGTTTTGTTTTTGTTTCGATAGTGTCCAAGATAATTTGATAAGATTGACCCTATGTATTTGCAAATACATGTTGTATTTAAGTGCCATGGAAAACAGCCATGTTCTTATGTTTTTCTAATTATTTAAACACATTTATTTTAGCTCGATTTCATTTAAAGTACTCAATACTTATTAGAAACTCTCTCGTGTTCGTTTCCTGGGCCTTGATCTAGTACGTGGTATCTTCGGGGGGAGATCTACAGTACGCTCCCACAGTGGGGATCGAACCCGTGACTTCCAGGTCATTAGCCGGACACCATATACATTACACCACGGCGACTATAGTTTTTAATTGCCCCGTATTTCTAACATGTCTAAGGGCAATCCAGTTTTACCAAATTTAATAATCATTCAAGTTCTTATACAACATTCTCGACAACATGCATTAGTTATGAAAATACCAGACCCAAAGTGTTTCGCCCAACGTCATAGACAATCCATCAATGTACAGGGCAAAACTAGTCAAAATAGTCTTTTAAGTTACCATACTATCTTGTTCAAACGTTACATGAAAAACCTAATCCGGTTATGTTTACATACTTTGTTTACATGAAGCCTCTCTAGGTTTGCTCTCCGTACTATGAATTCGAGCACACGTGTTTAAAGGTCTAGAAAGCATCGTTTCTTGATTTCATAAACGGTGATTACTTTTAATAGTCAATGTTTATCTCAACGTTGGTTGTCCTTTTAAATACATGTTCCTAATAAAATCATGAGGTAGACCCGCATCAACAATTCGTAATAACTTACGACTCAAACGACTGACGATAAATTCAGAACGAGACATTATGACAAACATTATTAGTTTTCCACGTCACGCATTCAATTTAAGGAATTTGGTTTTAAACTGGTTTAAACTTATTGACCAATCACAAGGGACATTCATATGCTAGTTTCGTGATATACCAATATAGTTGTGAATCTATTTCATGAATATATCAATTTCCAGACGTAGCAGTACTCGATCTTGTTACAGGGAAACATAAGAAAAAAGGTATATCAATTAGGAGTTCATAATTAATACTTATCGAGAGTGTTTTATGTCATAAGAAAGGAAGTAAACGAGTGCTCTCTATCCACACGTTTATTATAATATTGCGATGTATTACTAGTTGAAAACATATCCGGTGATCGTCTGATGAAATAAGTAACAATTAATATAACAGTAAACTACAATTTAAGAAATGGTATTTTTATTCAAGATCGTGCATTCATTAAACAGCATGGCAGATGTGATCTACGCTGAGTGCGTGTACGAATAAGTGCGATTAAAATTAGATATTTTTACAATAAATGTTCTACGTGCATTCGGTGGAATCGTGACAGTTTGGTTATTGAATCGTGAACAAGCCGTTAATTATCACATCCACAATAAGCATCCAGATAGATTGCTGCTATGGTCAATAAATACCTCATTTTTTACGCACTTTATGAACCCATACGAACGGCCGCAAAGTGATTAATTTTAGAAATTCGTAAAACGTAACAAAATGCCTGGTCAAGAAATGACGGCAGCACAATAAATATACGATTCATTTTAAAATCTCGTAAGCAAATGGTTATGAAACAGTTAAATACCAGTTAAGAACACATCGAATGAATTAAAGAATTAGGTACAATATACATAATTATCTTATTTCCCTACAATAAATTACTCTTAATTTGCCGACAGTTGAATATTATTAGAATTCTACACTTGTGTGTTCATCCGGCGACACATCAGACATGTTTTTTTTGCAATCGGATGACGTCCATACAACTGACAGATGAATGCACAATGTCAGTGGACCATACGTTATTAGAGTAAATTGGCATGTATACCGGTTATGGACAATGGTTTTACTCGATAGGTTAAAGATTATGCTTTTGAAATTATCGTAAAGGTACATAATAAGTTCACATTATTTCAATTGTCGTTTTCGGTATGATTGCAAGTACAGTCAATTTTGATAAAACGATTACTTTTTAAAATGAATGTTTTGTTATTTAATAACATTTAACAGATCTAAGGCAACATGACCTATTCAAAACGTGTGTGTGACAACTGTATAAGCGCGATATTTAAAAATGAAATAGACACGGATTCAAATCCAATCAACGAAATAAAAATGTTTATAATTTAATTTAGTTAAATAATATAAAATAATATCCAAGAGTATATTAAATGCTAACCATCAGACAGGTGGCGTTAAACACAAGAATATCGGAACGTCAATGCAATCGGTATAATGTCATATTGTCTCTTCATTTTCGCACACTATATTTTTGGCGTGTTTTTGTGTATCGAAATGTTTGGACACGAAACAAATAATTATTCTTAAGAGTCCGAACACTAAGAGTAGTTACGGTAAATGGTTTAAGAATACATCCGGACGCCTGTATTAATTACGACTCCGAAATGATGCCTTAAAATGCATTGTAATTGTTTTACGAATATACTTACATAATCGGTATTTAATCGATCGAACGATATCGGTGACTTTGTATTGTCACGTTTTAAATGTCAACGTGTTTGTGTTTTTCTATGTCGGAAAGTTAAAATGAATGATTGCTAACAATAATTTGTGCTCCCTTGTCCTCTTTATAGCGGCAATCGATTATATTTAAAGACTAATATGGTAGAAAAATGCATGCACATTTACATTAATAATTGGTAATTGACATCTGTCATGTTAATAAATTTACAATGGAAACTCAAGTACCGTGTTTTATTTTCGAGGGAAAAACCTTGTCTTATATTCATACATATTCATATTGATAAATAATTAGGTCTGCGATCATTTTACCTGTAGACTATATAAGCAGAGGAATCTTAACCAATCTTTCACGTTTCACTATCTTTGTCCGACGCACTGGTTGGAAATATGGCTGTGAGTGCATACAAATAGTTCTTTGTATTAAAATAATTTGTATCCATGGGATATATCGTGTGTTAAATTTTAGAAAACGACATATTGGAGTAGGCATGTCGTTAAGTAGATTCTATTGTAATTTATTTGTTAACGAATCAATGTTGTAAATGGTGTGTTACATGTACATAATTTGTGTCGGGCAAATATGTTTTTCAACAAACAACATATTAAGTATAAGATTACCTACGTATCATAAAACGATAAAATACGTATGAATATTTTAAAATTAATGTTATGCTTTTTCATTTATCCAGAATCTTATTCCCAAAAGAAAAATATACGGTCTTCAAACTAACAAAATGACTTAAAATATTTTTGAAAACATGTTGTTTATCATTATTCCACGAGTTCATAGTAAGAAATTAACGTTCAGTTAAGTATAGTACTTATCGTTGGCAGCAACTTGGATTTATTGCAGTTTCGAGATTGTCATATAAATCAGCTTTATACTCTTTCGTCCTTATGGGTAAGCCAAAATCACGAGGACTATGAAAACACTTATAACAAAAACTACATATGTGTTGCAGATACATATTGGGTTAATAGAATGTGTATTTCGCTTAAGGGGTTGGTAACCCATACCTGTTGCATTCATGATTATAAGATGTCTTTTTTTGTATTGATTACACGCAATCTTTTTTTTGTTCATAAAAATGCAAGTAAACCAACATTTATTATGCAATGAAACTTGAAATGGTTTGAAATGAAAAAAAAAATACTATTTTCGACGTGTTAAGCATTTCTTAATATTGAATGTGTGATCTAGTATTTGAAGAGGAATGCTTAGCTACTCAAACGTAAAATAGCTAGTATTACACTTTACACTAAATGTGTTGTTCAACTTTCTATGCGTACTTTTTGTACTTCCTTATTGAATGTGATTATTATTTTAGGTGTTGACATGGTTGTTACTATCAACGATGACATACCTCGTGATCAATGAAACGGAAGCACAGATCGACCTGGGACAGCAAATACACAATTTAATTTTGGGAACTACAAACAAACAGTTGAAAGAAAATCCAATATACAATACTTATCTAAATACTACAACTCAAGTTAATTTGTCTTATTTATTTGCTAGTGCTAGGAACGAAAATAGTGTTAATCGTAAAATACCAAAAGAATTACCAGACCCCAATAGTACTAATGTAACAAACCATACAAAGAGATCAGAAGCACCCGCCGAGTGGGAGTGTGAAAGCTTGGTGCGATGGAAGGATTTAGGCAGTCTTCATTACCCTCGATTCGTCAAGGAGGTGGTGTGCTTCGCAGAGACGTCCGCCTGTTTTAACGGTTTCTATAGCTGCCGACCATCTTTTTACCCAGTCAGCGTCCTGACGGCCACGGAAATTACAAGACAACAGACCGACATGACTTTGCCGTTCCCACTTAGACAGCACTGGCAATTTGTTACCATCAATGTATCTGTTGGCTGCCTTTGCGGACATTAGATTTAGCAATAATTCTTACACGTAACCGGTTGTGATTTATCAAACATAAAACAATTAAATTTGAATAATTGAATTGCTTTGATGTGCTGTACTAATCTTTATTGAGATTGAGTTGTTTTTTCACAAACGTTTATATTTACACTGTTGTAAATTAGCTCAAGTTATATTTTACAGCACATAAAATATAACAAAAAAGTTTGATGTTGGCTTTTAAATTTATATATTATATCAAATCTTTACTTATCAATGTATTAATTATCAAAATGAATTTACTTCTATATTTATAAGTTATTGGAGAATGAGCTCCAATATGTAATATGGTCAGAGTTTCGGGAATAAGTCTGTGACCTTCCTGATGATCCCATAAACATGTGTGAAGTTTCAATTGACTATTTGAATTAGTTACTTATGTACTTGTTGTACACAAACATTCACCTACATTTCATATTTAACTCAAATATTAACCAGACTTTTATAAGTAATCATGCATAAAATTTGTCCCAGCCGTGGTCACTGAATATTCATAAAGACCATGAACACATTTGCTTTTTCTATATCTGTCGTAGAGAAAAAAACTATTTTGTCGTTCTGCAGAATTGAAGAACAATCACTGGCATATTTCTATTCTGCTTAATTTCAGTCATGGGACTTGTCTGTGACCTCAAGCAATGCCATTTAACAAATGAGTGAAGTTTCAATTGAATACATAAGTAGGAACAGTGATATGGAGATGTTACAAGTTTACACTAATACATTTTCTAAGCACAAAAACGAGCATAAGTCTGTTTAAGTGCAGACCAGTTTTATGAAATTTGGTCAGCGATCTCACACAAGAACATCAAACCCATATGTGAAGTTTCAATTGAATACTTGTAGTAGAAAAATTGATATGGAGATGTTACACGTTTTCTCCGACCATGTTTCAAAAAAGCATCCTACTGATATCATACAGAAATTTCCAACTGTTTCGAAGACATGGACCAAGCTTTAAATCAGCCGTTTCGACAGATATGTCAGTATCCTTTATAATGCTGAACTTGTTAAATATTGTCAGCAACCATAAAATGGATTGTAACAGCCTGATATGTCTTCCGTGCATATGACTTCCTTTAAAAATCGCGGATAAAAGCTACCTCCAAGGTCACTTGATCTGACGATTGCATTGCACAACCAGTTAAGGCGAGATGGTGATCTCTTATTAAAAGATTATTTTTGTATTTGCAAATTGCAACGCTACCTTCAACGCATTTGTGTTGCAAGTTCTGGAACAAGTTGCTTTTATGCAATGCCTGGCGTCTTTAACAATCGTTCATTGTATACAACATGTTTGTATTCAATTTCTGTAGTTGATGGTAGTCTGCCGTTTGGTTATGTGTTAAAGGTCAGTTTTGCCTATGTTCGGATTCTTTCGCAGGCACTAGTAACAGTGTGTGTATAAGCAGTTTAACGACAAATATGAGAATACGTGCATGTAATAAATGCAAAGTATGGTTTATCATAAAGCTAAGTAGAAACTCGTTTTTATTTGCTATATCGTAAAAATATGAGGCCTCATTGGAGTGAAACTTCCACCGCTAAACATAAACATAGTCGGCAACATAATAACAAGAAGTATACCGCTACAAAACAAACAGATTATGCCACATTTCACTGATTAATCTACCGCTATATATGTGAAATAAGAATATTCTGCGATTCAACGCAAACAAATGTGCATCATAGCAGAGAAATATTACCAATGCAACACAAATATAGTATGTTCGTTGCAACAGATTATTCCTAAACAACGACATCAAAATATGCCTAATTACAAAGATAGTTCTGAGGCTACAGCGCAAATAAAAGTAGTGCAAATAACCTTCTGTCACTACAACTCGAATATTTTAGATCACATGGCGCAAAACATAAACAATCTTTATACGAAGACATGCCTTAAACATTCAAAGTAGTACCCTGTAAGGCAAAAACATTTTAATATATCAACATCACTTGTTTAAGCTTAATTATGTATAAAATAACGTGTTGCTAATAGTTGTATGTGTCTTTGCTCTGTTAATTAAATGTATAGTTTTCACACATATAAATTGTAGTTTAATCTCTGAATACCGAAAACCTTACCTATTAGGAAGCAATTCAGGATTTTCCCCTAGAACAAAAATTAGCCGTGTTATTCTTTATTAAAGGAAAGATTAATATGACATAACAATTACAATTTATTTACGAAGTGCAAGTGTGGTCATTACATTTTAATTAATGGTACATGTAAATGCAGCATGGCAACATCTGTGTGCATGGAGACGTTTTTGATACAAACAGTTAAATAAAGGGAAGATATAAAATCATACTCATCTTCATCATCATCATCATCATCATTATCATATACAACAACATCATCGTATTCATCATCATCATCGTCTTCTTTTTTTCTATATGCCCTTCCTCAGTCTTATTCTCATTATAATTATATTCAGCATCATTAAGATATTCTTCATCATTAGCAACTTTTTAACGAAATAGAAGCATCATCATCATTTGAATAGCATCATCCTCATCATTCTAGTACTAACCCAAACGTAAAACAGCAAGACTCCACAAATGTTGTCAACAAACGTTCGATCATACAGACTGAATGCTGACTCCAATATTATTCTATAAAAAGAAATAATCAAAACATATTGATGAAACAAATGCAATTATTTTTAATGCAAATTACATATCATTAGTTTTATTATAAATCTTCCAATTCCGTTTTCGTTTCGTTTCAACAACAAATCCATCCATCGACGTTACTTTTTAAAATGTGAATTTTAAATTATTGTTATTATTGAAATTATTTGTGCCGTACTTTCTTTTTTTATTGTTGGATTGGGATGTTGTAAGTTAAACAAATACGTCACTTCTATTATTTACTAAAAACCACCTGTTCATAAACCAGTATTTTCTAAATACGACCCTTTGATAGTCCGGTATTTACTAAATTCCACTCGTTGATAGCCAGATTACACTTGCTTGATCGGAAACATGCAGTTTAAATCGGACGACAACATAAAAAATAATATTGTTCGGCATGTTACCAAGGAACCATTTACATGAGTAACCGTACTCACTAACTACGCATACCCACTACTAAAATTTAATAACAGCTTATTTTACTGACAAGACGCAGTCACTCTAACAAACAAATATCTACGTTTAATGACCTTCGAATATTATAATGCATGTCGTATTCATCTGCACGACAACACACTGCACTGTTAAAGGCACACACCGCACATTATTATAGGACGTGCACTCTAATACATATTTTATTTTTGGAAAGACACAATTATTCTTCTAAATTTCATTTAAGAAATATCTTCAAAAAGAAGTGAATTTGATTAACGGTGGCAAACATGGATAACACGCACATGAATCAGACAGAATTAGCAACGATACCATGTACAAACTTAATGAAATTTTTTATATCATTGAACATACAAATGACAAAAAATATGCTCAATAAGAAATCGGTACTATTATGATTGATCTATATACCACGAGTTTGAGAAATTTTGATACACAATATATGCAACGTACATTAGAAAAAGTTTGTTGCGCTAAAACCGTTATTGATTTTTTCAATCGTATTTAATTATTTTACGTGCATAATTACATAATATGTATATATTGTATTTTTTTTTTAAGTTTTTATTATGATCGATTGCGATCTTCCTGCGCTGCAATGCACTTACGTTTTATGTGAACGCGTCCAGAAATGTAATTGACATCACATTTTCCAGGTCGCAACGACCCAACACGAGTTTAGTCGTCTCGCTACTGAATTAGCAATATAATCCAATCCCACGCGTTTAGCAATCTTATTTGGATTGTGAATTAAATTATAATTTAATTTAGTGTGGCAACATGTCTTAAACAATTTATTGCTTCACGAATTTTCTGATAAAAAGGCAACTGGGTACATTTTGGTAGCTGACAAGTACACCAAGTAGATGCGTTTTATGTCAAATCACCTTTAATAACGTTCTATCTAGGTTTTGAACAGACTGCTTCATTTTTTACATATCATGCGATGCAGCAAAATATGTCCGAATGAAAATGTATTTAAAGAAATATGAGTTGTGTTGATTAAATGACAATTCCCTATAAAAACGTTATCGACAACATATAACACCATGCATTACGGATGCATAAGCAGCGTTCGCATACGTAGTTTAGTTAATGTCAGAGAGAAGACAAACACAAAAATCCAGGTGATGGTTTCAATACTTTGCTGAAACTAAAACAAACAAATATCAATTACGTAGATATACGTATTAATAAAGACACCGTTTTAGTTTGGTATATTTAATCAGCACATTAATATTGTCGTGTTTGTGTATTAAAGGCTTACTTGTGCAAATACAGCGCAATTAAGGACGTATGCTTAAGTCTTAATGCTTATTTTGTTATAAATAGAATTTGATAAGTTTTGTATTTAGCTAAAACCATCTATAATGGATAGAAAAATAATATGAAAATCATGGGTCACTTGTGCTGTTTATTTTCTATTCGCACTTGAACACGAGACCTTTTTTATCATTAATGTAAATTAAAAAATTAGGCAATAACATAAAAACAATGAGTAAATTAGTGAGAAAACTGACGGAAACAACATATATAATAGTGATTTGATTTGACTACAAACTCATAAAAAACATTAATTCGCCTAATTGATTTTTTTTTTCGAAAACAGAACAACAACTTAATTTGTCAAATTAAAATAAATTGTATTCATAAAACACATCTATTATTATCAAATTTCTTCACATACATAGATTTTGTACAAACTTACCCTTATGTTTAAAAAAAAAATAAGAAAACAAACATATGCCACCAGGGTTGTTTGTTCACAATCGCAGTTTAACTGCATGTAGTAAAATACAATTAAAAACAGTCAAAAACATGTACATGGTAAAGTTCAAATCACATCCTAGTACATGTATAGCTTTATACCAGTGCAAATGTAGATTTAAATATAAATTAAAACACAAAAAATGTATCTAGATCAGTAAAAGTAGGTTAATACAGTATCCAACTGAAACCAAAATGTATACAATACACTAAGAGGCATATCAACGGTATTAATTGTAAATCTTGACATAACTTGACCAATGCATTTTTGTAAGCCAATGCAACAGTAGAATAACATTTAAATAGAAACAAAATAAGAATGTGTATCGAGATTAGTAAAAGAAGGTTAATACAGTCCCCAACTAAAACAAGATTTATACACTACACGTAAAGGGGCATATAAACGGCATTAATTGAAACTCTTTGCCTGACTTAACCAATTTATTGCTGGAAGCCAATGCACAAGTAGATTTATATTTAAATGAAAACAAATATAATTTATGATGTCTTTCGAGATCATTAACAGTAGGTTTAAACAGTATGCAACTAAAAACAAGATGTATACAACACACTTAAAGGGGCATATAAACGATATTAATTGTTATTCATGACATGCCTTGACCAATGCTTTGCTGTAAGCTAATAAAAAAAGTAGATTTACATTTATATGAAAAGAAAACTTATTAATAATGTGTATCGATATAAGTACAAGTAAGGTAATACGTCTCCAAGTAAAAACAAGATGTATACAACACACTTAAAGGGGCATATACACGGTATTAAACTATAAATGGAAATTCTTGACATGACTTGACCAATTTGCGGAATTCAATTGTTATGCATACATTCGATTAGCAATAACATATTATTGGACTTGTTAAGATAATATATACGCATTTTTTTTATATAGACAGTTCGTTTACGATACAAAAACTTAATCCAACAGAATTACTACATTTGTTGTTCGATTCTTATAGTGCAGTTTAGGTGACAAACATTGTTCAATAATTTGTTTTGCTTCATAATACTGTTTTTGTTTAATTTATTCCCTTATTTGATAGCCATCCCGTTTTATTCGAATAACTAAATGAGCATGCACTTATTGCGCAAACGGTGTTACAGTAAAAACAAATTTGCGTGAAACTAAAATGACACGTACCTCCTTTCGTACAATTATATGAATACACACGTGTCTGGATACTTCTATAATAAGTATTTATAATGTTTTATTCAATTGCGCATCCTCAGAATACATGTCAAGAATTTTCTCTGACAGTTTTTGTCTGTCGGAAAGTAACGGCTATATGGTAGGTAGGAGATGCCTTGCAAAACGTGCATACACTTTCAAAAGATCTCAATTCTGCTCAATAACCAATCTTTAAGTTTGATTTGTTGTAGTTGTGTAAATGTTGATGCAAAAGTTTTCGATAGATATTGGTATGTATAGTTTGTACATTAGGTACACGTGCATATTGGTACGAAACAATGAAATAATATGTATTCTGCAAACGTTCATACCACATGTAATCATGAAATGAACTGAGAAGAAGGATACTTTAGTTAAGTTGTATGCTGGTTTCCCTTCAATCGTTTTATAAGAAGAATTAAGCTATAGATTTTGTCAACCAGGTCGGTTAGCTCAGGTAGTAGAGCTCTAGACTGAAAATCCGAGGATCGTGGATTCGATCGTCCGAACCGGACACATAATTTGTATTGTATTTCGCCATAAAATCTTGTATACGACCATTGAGCTCTACCTCATATTAATTATGTACATTTAGTTGTGGTAAAACAGCTTTCCGAGATTTATTTGTTTATTGCTAAGAAACAGACTCGGGGATTGCGAAGCACCAATTTGTCGCGAAGCTCAATGGCATGTTCTGCTTCATTTACAATTCACAAAGAATAACAAAATCGAAGAAATATTAAAAAATAAAATACCGAGATGGCAACTGCTTATTTCAAAACCATGGGGTGGGTAACAGCAGTACGTATACTAATCCTAGGCATATACTATACAAATCTATATATACGATAATTACTGTAAAAGTGCGGTTCCGGTAAATACTTCCGAGGTAGCTCACGTAATAAAAATACTAACCTAGAGGGAAGGAAGTCTTGTAAACCGCTTGTCCAGGAAATGCGCGAGTAATTTGCTTGTTGCCATGATATTAATGAAATACCCTTAACATGGCAGAAAAATAACGCAAACAAAAAACCAGTTTATGTGGACGTAGGGGAGATAAATAAGCAATTAATTAGTAATAGTCTGTGTGTCAAACGCGATATTTGTGTTCCTTTTTAAAATGAGACAGCAGTAGTTTTTGTAATAATGGTTAGAAAAAGCGACACAGCCATGAAACCTTCTCGGAAAGATGTGAATACATATACATTTAAACGTATTTGGGCAAAGGAAACTTGCATTGCGCAATTCATGAAAAGTAACTTTCGGAAAAATTGTCTGTTAGTTTACTGCGTTTACTAGCATTGACCGACGATGTGTTTTGTTATATGTTTTGTACTAAAACTGTCCCATTGCACTTCGGCTATGCAGCTTCGGGAGTATTGAACCCCTTGCCGATCGTTAATTGAGTTAACAAGGCACTACCCTTGTAGTACATCCAACGCATCGCAATTGAATGTCTTGACCCACACACTGCAGACTTACTATCGATATTTCGTCTACATCTCGTTTGGAATAGTCCAAAACCATTATTTACAAACAACGATCAATAGTAACTGCCAATTACATAACTAATCAGAAGACGTGTCTCTTTCAGGCGTCTGCACATTTTCGTGTGTGTTCTCATAAAACAATTCACTTTGTTAATTTGTTGTTCAACTTTAAAAATCCATAGTTTTAATACATCGTGCTTAAACACAGTCGATATGCGTGCTTTGATTTTGGCACCTATCAAGTTCCTTGTTAGGAATTGTTTTACCAAATGTATATAGCGCCCTTTTCATACAGTATGTGCGTTCAGAGGCGCTTCACATTTTTCCCCCGATCACTGGGTCATAAGTCGTCCGTGAAAATCTTGGCGCAGTATTCATCCACGGCACATTGGCTTTTTTCCCTCACAGGTACCCATTTATACACTTGGGTGGAGAGGAGCAAATTTGGGATAAATTTCTTGCTCAGGAAAATTCTAGTGGTCAGGGCGGGATTCGAACCAAGGACCTCTCGATATCTAAGCCAGCGTCCTTCCATTAATCCACTGCTCCCAAATTTAATAACATGATTCAATGTACATCAATGTTGCAAGCACCGGCAAGCACCGGCGAGTGCCGTACAAGCGAGTCTGGAACAATTTCAAAGGCCTGACTGTGTAATAGGGATATTAAATTCGCAGATTTGTGATCATTTGTCCCAAATTTGCAAAATTCATATTTGCCGCATAATGCGAAAATGGGCCATAAGCCATATAAGCCCAGCGTAGATCCAGACCAGCCGTTGCACTCAGGCAGTCTGCTCAGGTGCTACCCTGTCCGTTAATGACACATTGCGTGACTTTAAAGCTTACAGGGTAGATTCTGGCCATATGACATGTGACCCGTTTTTGCATGACGCGGTTTATATAGAAGATATGACAATTCCACCAGCAACATGTCTCTCATTTTATGAAATAGCATGGCATGTTCGTATGCTTACGTTTCAAAGGCAATATACAAATTCTATATGTCTGACCTTTTTGTCTGCATATGATAGTGAGAGCAAGGCTTTTTATAAAGTTCATTAAGAAAACCACAGCATATTATAAATGATAATAACGACTATTTGTGTTTGCAAAGAAAACAGTTATAATACATTATGAATAAATGGATATCATTCAACATACCAGTGAAAATGCACGATATAAAGTTATAAGTATGTCGAATGTAAACAAATATATAAAACATTTTTAAAATATCATGTCGTGTGTAGTTTCATTATAATTCTGAAAAAGAAATAAACAAAGTATATAGCTGAATAAAATGCAATTATTTTAATGCAAATCCAAATAATTATTTAAATTATAAATCGTCAAATTTCGTTTTTGTTTCGTTTCGTACATATCTCGCCATTATTATTTTATTTTGTGTTAATTTAAAAAAAAAACTGTCATTACTTAAATATCATGTCTATTATTTTCAATTATTGTAAACATCATTTTAACAATTAACAAAAATAATGATCATAATTATAATAAATATAACAACAATACACATCCATATTCACAACCACCACCTATGCGCACTAACCAAATATTTGTCTTATTGTGATATTTATGTTAGCAAGTTTAAGTAAAATGAGGGCATTGGATGAATTTTTCCCTAAATAAGCAAGAAATTTGTATTTCTCTTCTGAATTTGTGATTTAAATAGGTAGTATAACCAATACTTATATATGAATGACATTTATACTCATATGATATTTTTAAATGCACTTAAAATGTACAAATACTGATTCAATTAATATTTCTTTCTGCCCTGTATTGACTGCATTTCCCTATGTATTATAAAATTATGATGATGTTTTCTTAAACTTTAAGGATGTGTGGAAAAATATATCAAATGGTCTGTTTATATTTCGTTTTTATTTTAAATAATTTCTTGTAACAAACACTTACAAATTCCTCCTATCAAAACCATGTAATAAATTGAATTCAAAAGATGAACAAAAATTGAATATTTTAATTAATTACAAATGTCCCTTTTTATTTGATTTGTTTTAAATAAAATAAATACCACGACTTTATGTATAGTAAAAAAAGTTAAAGAAGAAAAAGATTTGATTACGTTTTCTTTGTGTGTTTCGTATTGTTAATGTTTATTTGTTACAATCCATCACTTTTTAATGTAGAAATGTGTACTTTGGCTAAACCCGTTACCAATAGTTGTTTGAAAAAATGTGTCTGCATTTTTACGTGTTATATGCATGAATGTTGCCCATTTAACCCATTTATGCCTAGCGTCTAGAAAAAAGGCCTTGACAAAAAGCGTAGATGCGGCGCCTCATCAGGGTCTGCGCAGTTTGCTTAAAGGAATTTCTGTAAGAAATATTCTAAATATAGAAATAAATATACTAGACATCCCTAATTTTGGAAATAAATTGATCCAATTTAGCAGGATGGGAGAGTCCACTCGGCATAAATGGGTTAAAAAACAGATACTTGATTACTTGATACTAAACGGTTTGCTTGTTTCGCAACGAGTCCCTAATTTAAAAAAGCTGAAATATAAAGTTTTATTTTAAAACAAACTGTCATTTTAGACCACACATTTAAACAATTATTGCTTACTATCAATACCTAATAATGCGTGCATGCGCAGACATTGAATAATAATAACATAGAAAGATTGCAATCACTAATAATGAACATATCATGGAGAAGTTCTTTGTTTACAAAAAGTACGGAAAGATAATAATAACAAACAGACACAACGTAAATAATATTATTTATATATACTATAACAAACATATGCACTGTTTTCAATGTGTAAGAAAAACATGACAAATGTCAATTCTTAATATGTTGTCTTACACTAACTCAACATAAGTATACAGTGTCATACTGTATAATAACATTAGAATAACATTCATAGTAAAGATACAAATAAATACTTTGCATACTATAAGAACCATACTAACAATAATTTACTACTATTATTATTATCAGAAATTAGGAAGCTTTACCCCTGGACTTTTAATAAGTCGCTTATTTATTTTTTTAATGATTTTACATGATATTTTCATCTTTTTTACAAGATTTGGATAAACCTTTAGTTAAGCATAATTTTTTAATGCCTTTCAATTATTAGTTAATATGTTAAAATATGAACCAAACAACAATTTAACTGCCTTAGAAAATACATTTATATCTAAACTTGTATTTTTTTTACGGAACTTAAATAAAAAATGTCAGAAATGACTTAAGGTTAATAGGGTAAGTTATCTGGATGGCACATGTCTGGATGTACCTATATGTTATTGCCGTGTAGTACTGTGCTCACGTGGTCATATGTCTCCATATGCTTACACTATAAGAAGCCTTCTTCTTCCCATTAATTGCAAGGTTCCTCTGGAGCTTCGACGCACCCTGGCTATACAAAGAGTTTTTCTGACAGTGATTTTCTAATATCTGTGCACTGTAGGTATGTTGATGGTTTTGAAACAATCCTGGTAGTGAATTTTAACAAATTCGTTCTGAACATTTGCAAATGATCGCTCCTGTGAACATCTTCAAACACCAAGTTAAAAGACGCATTACGATGGCTATTTTTGACCAAAATATGGTTGTTATATTAAGTTTTGTGGCTACATCGACCCGTGTTTCAGGACTGAATTAGTCTTCACCGTTATAATAATACTGTTATGTTTGTGTTCAATCAATACTTATAACTAATGAGTAAAGACCATGACGATTTTTGCCGGGGTTGTTGAATGGACGTTGAGCATCCGAATCGTGTGTCATTTGCAACATTCATTAAATAAGGGTTAGAATCGTTGTTCGATTCTTATAAAAGTCTTGCATTCCTCACGAGTATGTTTACATCAAACTGCGCTTTCGAAAAACCAATCGTTTTCCGGAAAATCCAAACGTTCTCACGGTCTTGCCCAATTAAAACTACACCGGTATCTACTAAATACAACTCGATAATAGTCCATATTGCACTTTCTTGATCGGAAACACACAGTTTAAATCGAACGACAAGATTACAATAATAATATTGCTCAGCATGTCACCAAGCAACAATAACCATTTACATGAGTTACCGTAATCAATAAATACGCATACCCAATATTAAAATTCAATAACCGCTTATTTTACTGACAAAACTTAGTCACTCTTAAAATCTATCAACGTTTCATGACCTTCGAATATTATAAAAAAAAATGTCGTATCCATATGCATGACCTCACACTGCACTGTTAAAGGCGCAAACCGTTCAAAACGTATACTTTATTTAATAAATAAAACACATACTACTATGTTATGTACATGTAGTTTAAATAGTGTTGCTAGGGAGTCTACAAGGGCTTTGAATCACCGCCACTTACGAAAAGTTTCTCGTNTAGAAGCGTGCAAAATGTCATAGTTCAAGTATCCGCTTATTTTGATATGAACGTTTCGCAATTTAACTCTTAAACTTGCTTCTAAGACCGAAAATTAAATACCATGTATGGACATTTTAATATAAGTAAAACGATAGTGATACAATTTCGTTGAATTTAAGAATTAATTCTCATTTCGTGTAGTCCTACCGTAGTGTGGGCGTCTTTCAGTGGCTTTAGATCCGGGTTTTGCCAACGGCTTCTAAGGTCCTTTTCTTCAAGGCTCTGTTCTGTGATTGATGTTCAAGGTGGTGTGACACTGAAAACAAATAACATGCTGGAGTCGTATTCGACTGGCACCACACATTTAAGTCCTATAATTATTGTCGTTTTAATTTGCAACATTATCTTGTCAAAACAATTATATACCACGTGTTTAGTAATACTAACTTCCTGTGATACAACAAAAGCGTATACACACCGGGTATGCGAACACTTTGATAACGGATGGCACTTCGGTAACAGAGAACAACAAAAGCCACGCGCGATAGGTAAGTTACTCATTTTTTTTTTAAGTTATATCCTAAAGAATAGTTTTTTAGACCAGGTACATAGTCGAGTTGATAAATGGGGTATCCTTTGGTATTGTGAATAAAACAATTCACAAAGAATGGTAGATTTTTGCCCCAAAAATAGAAAACTCGGTCGGAAAACAGCATGAACTAGATGAACAGTAAACACTTCAACAAAATAAAACTACTTAGAAATATTGCAAGAAATTGTTTGCTTTCCCAGCATGTAGAGTAATCACTGTTCTTCATATACTGAAATTTTGATAGTATTCAATGAAATATAAAGGAAGATAGAGCATGTTTTAATATGTGGTATACATGAAGTTGCAGACACTTTGATACCCAATGAAGGGCACTTCGGATAACGGGGAATTTCAACAAATTGGGCACTCTGATAACCGAGTTTTATCGTCTACCTGAAATGCATTTATGTATATTATGGCTGTTCTTACCAAATATTTTGAAGTACGAATCAATTTGCATAGTCAAGCGCGGCACATTGAGAATCTATTCATAACTAAATTACAAACACGTGTGAAATATAAACAATGGCGTTGTTCGTTTTCAAAATTCACATTACTATTAATTTATACTATTACTATCATAATTGCAATTTTTAAATAAGATTGAAATGCTCATTTCTGAAGAAATATATTTCAAGTGACGACCGGAAATAATTTTCTACATAATGAATTTGTTTTTAGTGGTAACTTGAGATTCAGAGACATGAAAATACAACGGATCATGTGGATCAACGCAATCGTGTTTAATTAAACTTATAGCAGGGCTCTAGATAACGGTAGTGAAAGGGGTCTTTAAAGCCCAAGTCTCACTTTTGCCGGTGAAGCCCCGGTTCATCCCGGTTTGATAGAGCCGGTCGACCGGCGACTACCGGGATGATCGATT
>VMBQ01012139.1:0-11514 GCA_007657795.1 Dreissena rostriformis | reverse complement strand
ATTTGTAAATAATAAATAGACATAAACAGTAGCATACGTCTTGCAAGAAGAGATATTCAAGTGTGTACTAAATATAGTGCTATGAGTTTAGTCTACGCCTGTAGCAATATGAAAATGAAACAAAATAAGTCCAAAATTAACCAAATCTATCCACACATATTAAAGTTATACAAAAAGGCGTCCAAGATATTTTTGAAGTCTTCCCTTCTCAATGTGTAAATGCCCGAGACATTTAAGTATATGTCTTACAAGAAGAGATATTCAAGTGTGTACTAAATATAGTGCTAAGAGTTTAGTCTACGCCTGTAGCAATATGAAAATGAAACAAAATAAATCCAAAATTAACCAAATCTATCCACAAATAGCAAAGTTATACAAAAAGGCGTCCAAGCTATTTTTAAAGTCTTCCCTTCGCAATGTGTCAATGTCCGAAACATTTAAGTCTATGTCTTACAAAAAGAGATATTCAAGTCGATACTACATATAGTGCTATGAATTTAGTCTACCCCTGTAGCAATATGAAAATGAAACGAAATAAGTCCAAAATTAACCAAATCTATCCATAAATAGCATAGTTATAGAAAAAGCCGTCAAATCTATTTTTAAAGTATTCGAACGCCTATTCGCATGCAAAACTGCAACCGCAAAAAACTTTCAATATAGCGATATAATAACCAAATTATCTGCAAAGTTAATTCGTTATTGCATACATTATTGCCTTTTCCACTTATTGATACAATACAGAGATAGGTGGTTAATTGATATTCGATAATACTACCCTTAAATTCAATAAAGACATGTGTGAAAACGATAACGATAATGATGATTTTACACAATTCGGCTTCAAAAAGACGTCTGCTCGATTGATGTCACGTGATATAGATCTCGGTTCCGCCGCTTGAATTTCCGATACTTTGTCTGAATGGATGTTTCCAATCTTTGTATATTGATAGGTCTTTGAAATTACAAATAATAAACAAGGTAATTAATACTCCAGGTCCTTACATTATTTTAATAATTGTATGAGATTTTACTGTATAGTTTTCAACATATAATGTGTTTATGTTTATGGTAGGTTAGAAATGCGATTTTATCCCGTGTGATTGTGTAAATACATTAAAGTCGTTTGATGACCCTGATTATGATCCTGGTTGCACCCCGTACGGGCCTCGGTCGATAATGTTCAGAATAGTTACGGTATTAAATTCATAGATCATTGGAAATGAACATTTTTACGTACAGGTATTGCGAATGGGCCTATATTTAAAGGGACTGTCCAACAGATAAAGCGTCGCACGACGCGAAACGATATTTTGGGAAACTACCAGGATTGCTTATATAGCAAAAAGGTACATTCGCTACAAACATGAGCGTAGATGGTCGAGTGGTCTACGCGGGTAGCTTAATACTCCAGGACTCCAGAATCCAGGGGTCAGTGGTTCGAGCCCTGTTGAGGGTTACTTTTTTTTTTCCTTTTTTTTAAATTGTATTCTTGTTTTGTTACTGGAGATTTTTAGTTCAAATGTTTAAATTTATCAATATAAATCATTTAAAGCATTTAATGACAAGCTTTAATACATGCCAAAATCTGTTGGACGGCCCCTTTAATACAAGTATTTACACGTTTTGTTCGAAAACGGTTTTTCTGTTATCGGGTATATTCTTATGAATGAAGGTTATTTTCACGCTGGGCGTTATAAGCAAATGAAAAATGGACCTTTAATAGCCACCCAATCGACGAAGTTGATGATTTTAATTATCTAGGTACTGCATTTTATTTCTTCTTCTTCTTCTTCTTTTTCTCGTAAAGTGCAGGGCTGCTCTGGAGCATCGACGCACTGTGACTGTACAAGGACGTTGCGAGTTAACATAAACAGGTGCAAGATAAAATCTGATAAAAACTGTGTTGTGGACTAATGCATGGTGACCAGGCCTGCATTGAAGCTGTCCAAGGACTGGGCTCTGGTGACTGCTACCGGCAGCTGGTTACAGAGTCGGATTGCTGCTGGAAAGAAGGGGTGTCTATACTGGACTGTTCGACAGAATGGTACCAAGAAGCAAACATTTCTCCCTCTCTGTAGAGATACAGTGGCTGGATGGAGGTACAGATTGGCTGGTATCTCGATCAGGCAGTTTGCTATCCTGTACATCAGTACCAGTCGAGATTTAGCACGACGTGTTTGTAGGGATTGCTATCCTAGGGAGGCGATCATTTGGCTCGCGCTGCTTGTAGTCTTGTAATCTCCCTTGACAAATCTGGCAGCCAGATTACACCGGAAACTTTTGTTCAAACATTGAACATCTTAATGGAAAGGCCTTAACATCCTCAAATGTTCTATTTTGTAGATGCAATGACTTTGATCTTTCGCCAAAAACATTGTGTCAACTATTCGATGCATTCGTATCGCCAAATACTTAACTATACGTGCGAAGTTTGGGGTTATAACAAAACAGTTGAGTTGTGCAAACCTATGTACTAATGATAATGATATGTTATCTATTGTTATGCTAATGTTTGCCGATTACATTGCATTTTCTTAAACTGTCTGCAACACCAATTAAGTTGTATAAATGAATATTCTAAGAAGTGGTGTCTCAAGATATGTGTCGGGCAAACTAAAGTATGTATTTTTTTAAGTATAAATATAGAAATATTCACAAATTGGAACTCAATGGTGACAATATTGAGACAGTAGATTTGTTCATGTACCTAAGTGTTACATTTTTCTATATCCACTGAAACGTGCAGTTGAAGCACTGAATGAGCAGGCTCTTAAAGCATGTAATCACCTTAATTCATTGATCACCAGAATCCAATTAGATATTAAATCTAACTTTTACCTTACAACTCAATAGCAACACAATGATCAAGTATGGCTGTGAAGTCTGGGGAAATTACGATATGCCCGAGGTTGATAAATTGCACTTCAAATTCTGAACGAAAATACTAGGGGTTCGCCAACAAAAGTCACATGCTGCTGTGCTAGGTGAACTTGGTCGCTTCCAATTGTTTGTAATTTGTAAAGAACGAGCTCTAAACTATTGGTGTAAAAGCATGAGATCACCGAATACTTTGATAAATATAGTATTTAATACATTAACTACTATACTATAAAATAAATATAAGTATTTTTCATATTAAAATGATATTTAAAATTCTGTGTACAATATGAAAACTGGACTTTCAAGTGTGTGTTATCAATTTTGATTAAAACGATCTATTAATATATTTTCAAATGTACGCGAACCCATATACGTTCAGGAGAGTTTTTACATTCGTGACCCAATTTCTCCTCCCACTAATGCCGCCTTTAGGAGCCTGGTTCTAAACAACCCTTAATTTAATATAATCAATGTTGTTAATTTGAAACAATAAGTCTTACCTCATAGTCTCACTTTTTACTTCTGTAGATAAAGAATGTGAAGTCATCCATTAAGAATTCAAACGGGTAGTTTCAGTTATAATCGCAAAGCTAGGGCAGAAATATATTGCATCTGGTGTGACTCACGTGCCATTACAGATCAATACCAATTTATTATAAGCTGACCTTGTAATAACAATATCATGTAACAAATACTTTAAATATTATTATCTCAAGCGGCCGTTAGTAGAATCTGTCTTATGCCTTAGGAGAACTTGTACGCAAGAAGAACTTATTAAGTCATATATTTTGTGAAAGAAGTCTGTTATTAATCAGGAAGTCACTTTCGAATTATGTTCAGAATGCCAGCTGACTGTTATGTTCCGCGGGTTTGATTGTTAGTTTGTTTGTTTATTCGATCGTTTGTATGTTTGTATGTATATAATCCTCATAAGAAAGTACCAGTTCCTTCCATTACACTGATGTGAAATAGAAATGTCTGAATTTGGTATGATCTTTTTCACAACAAATAAGTCGGTTATTTGAATCTTAAAGATTAAAATCTTTTCATTATGAAGTACCGGTATACTGGGTTTTTTTATATTGCTTTTTTTATACATTAAGTGGCTTGTGTTATTTAATTCCATTGTTTAATAACATTGTTATAAATGGTTTTATCATGTATCCATTTATATCACTCAATCAACTTTCGTCATTAACCAGATATGAGTAATCCTGATATTTCCATATCAAACTGAATGGGTATTGACCGACGATTGCAAGACTGATAATCTGGTGTTGTGAAAAATTATACTGATTACGCCGTTGGGCATTATGACGGTTATGATGATTGCGGTGAAGATATGATAAGACGATGGTTATAATAATAATAATATTGATTGCGATTCTGATTCTGATTCTGATTCTGATGCTGATGATGATGATGATGATGATGATGATGATGATGATGATGATGATGATGATGATGATGATGATGATGATAATGTCGAAGTATGACAACGACGATGATGATGATGATCACGACGACTGTTATATTGATGATGGAAGTGTCGAAATAAAGATGTACTAGTCACAACCAAGCTGCGTTTCGTATTTATATGTACTACTTCAACGCACTGTGGTGTTTGCCAAAAAGCGAACGCGTTTTGAAGCCGAAGTAGGAACAATTGAAACACAATTCAACAGTAGTGTGCCTTTAATGCGGGTATCGATCTCATTCGTGAGATATGTTCATTAATGAGTACGTTGCGGACTCTCTGCATTGTGTCCTTATTGGGATTAGTCATCGTATACACCGTGTTTTAACCGAGGCTGAGGTTGTTTTCAAGGTTACCAAGGTAAGCATTAATTTTGCTATATGTCTCATTCAATGGTTTAAAGTAGTTCAGATATTTCTTATCTGTTCAAAATGGATTGCATGTCTGCGTCAATTTGCCTGAAATATAAGCTAGCTTACTCTTTGTATATATCTATAGATGGTTATATTTATTACTATTATAAAATAAAGCAGACGTCTTTAACAAATACAGGTCAAATTGGCTGGAGAACATTATCAAAATAAACAATATTGTCTTAACCTACAGCTCATGTTCATTCGGTATGCACTGGTATAAATATATATAATGTGTTAATTTCACAAAGGGTGTTTATATGTTCTATATCTGGTCTGTGCTTTACGCTTAAGTAATGGTTTAAACACGTGCGATTAAATTTAAGTTGCTGTAGTTTGTATCGTTTTGAAGCCAAGTACAGACGCACTTAGAGCGTCTTGAGTTTCAATATTGTTTCGAACTGATTACTAAGTATATTGCGTAATCGTTGGTCTTCACACTTTACAGCACGATGCTTGAATAAATTTACAATGCCAATCGTTGCCATTGGTGGACATGTCTATTTTAGGAAGCATTCTCAACTGACGATGACACCTCTCAATGTTTCAGTGTCATATTCAGCAACTCAATATTGGGATACCTGTAGTTAACAGTTCACAATCGTTATGTTACGTTGTTTGTGCAAGCCAAATAAAATGTCTGTCTGTCTGTAAAGTTCAGATCATACAATCAATAAGCATTTTTATAACTTGAAGAGTATTCTTCGACTAACTTATTTCCAGACAACACCGGAATGTATATATCAGTGTGTTTTCTTTTTCGTGCCCTACGTATTGTTAACATGTTGCGTTACAAGTTACTAACTGTATAATGAATAAAAGATCGCCATTCAGGGCACCACCGATATGCTTCTAGATGCTTTTTAAAATGATGAAAACAAAGAAATTAATTCAATACATAGTTCATTTCATTTTTAGCAATACGTACTGACAACATGTAGAAAAGTTACTCCTTGATTCATTATTTCCACACAAAAGTGTTATGTGAACATGCCAAACTGTAATAAATTCGGCAAGAAAGTAAATGTCAACATGCCAAAATAAACTTAATATGTTTCATAAATTCGGCGAAGAAACATTTCAATCCCCAAAACAGCTAAAAACTACAGACAACTATGTCTGTTGGAAGACTTTATTTTATTTATTTTTCACTTAAGCATGTTGACATTTATATTCACGGCATCTACCCCTGTAGGAATTTGAAATGGAAGTGCCTGCATGTTCACGAATTGTGAAAAAAATCATTTGTTTCAACCGTGGGCGCATAATAATTATTTAAAAAAAAAACTGACGTGAAAACGGTGTCATCCGTTCATAAAACATTAACTAACCAAGCATATTACATGGAGAACGGCTCCGATTGTAGATTGAACAGTTTTGTCTTATCAAACAAAATGATAACAGCACAGTTATGTTTGCTCTTTAAAATTAGAAAACTATTTTAGACGGCTTTCGGTGTTAAGCGTTCTTTCATCTTTCTTTTTTATGAAGGTTAAAGAATGTCAGAGGAAAAAAAGCCGTGTGTTGTTGTTGTCACGGGCGGGGCGGGGTTCCTGGGGCAGCACGTTGTGGGCTTACTACAGGCACGTGCTGACCACGTGACGGAGATCCGGATCATCGACGTTAAGCCTTATGTCAACAATTTGGGTAAGTACATGCAAATGATTTTATCGATGCCGCTACATCAGTTCAAAGTTGTTTTAATATTAACAAACATTGACGCACGCCACGTTGTTATTAGTTATCTGCATATGGTAAATGTTTTAACAATTGCATGCAAAGCGTGCTCCTCTTTTTAACTTAAATATTTACATAGCCAACGTAGAATGAAAGTAATGCCTGTGGGTTTGAAAAACCACATCGTCATTAGAAACTCAGGAAAACATTATTGTTACATAATAGTAAATAATTAAGCTATATTAGTGATACTTTATACATTAGAAATTGTATAATACATGCATTGCCTCCCTATACAATCCCGAATTCAGACTACCCGGCGACCAAACTGGTGCGCCAGTTTACCGGAAACATCACGAACCCCGACCTCGTGCAGAAGGCTTGCGAGGGCGCCACGAGCGTGATGCACGTGGCAAGCATAGTTGACATTTCTCTGATACCGGATAAGGAACTCAGCTACAACATCAACGTTGTCGGTATGCGCATTCGTGTTCTAAAAATAATGTTCTTTGCTGTGAGCAATTGAAGCATTACTTAAAAAGTTTAAAATCAATTAAGAGTTGACTGGTTCCAAGCTTAGCTCATTATCGCTTAATGATGATAAACATGCTTCATTTTTACGATATGTTATGTAGAATTGCGCTTCTTTGAATTAAAAACTTAATTAATTAACTTTATAATATAAGACGAGAATGTGTTCAATTTGTTCGCCCCATACATGTTGAGCCTCGCCAAAAAAAGCTCGTAACTCTTCTTATACGAGAAAAAGGCGGCCAATATGGAAAAACACGGCCACTACGGAAAAAGGTCGGCTAATACGAGATTCAGCCAATAAGAAACCAGGAAAAACTCGGCACTCATATGAGAATCTTTCAATAGTGGCAGTTTGATTCCTCCGCAGATATGTGTCGCATTCTGAGAAAACTGGACATAATGCATGTGCGTAAAGTGTCGTCCCAGATTAGCCTGTGAAGTCCGCAAAGGTTTATCAGGGACGACACTTTCCGCCTAAATTGGATTTTTGCTGATCAGATACTTTATGTAAACGACAAATGAGATAATATTATAAAGTTTTTTAATAAAATTGTCATTAATTAGTTGAATTCATATTGGCTTTGTTATTGAGCTTCAGACAGCCGTATTGGTATTCGGCCTGCGGCCTCAGGCCAATAAGGCTGTCTTAAGCTCAATAACAAAGCCAATATGAATTCAACTAATTAATAACATTATAGTTCATACCGATAAAGCGTCCACATATGGAGGGATCGTACTTGTGAATGCAGTGATTACTGCTAGGGGGAAACCGGTGCGAGTTTAAAAAAACTTACATGTAAGTGTAACGTTTCTAACCCCAATAAACACTTAAACACAGCAAACTGCTAAACATATTATAACTGTAAGGACTGCAACGGGTACCCAAAAACCGAATGCGCGGATCGAAAATACGAACCCGGGAAAATGTTTCACCAACGATACTGGATCAAATTTAATTTAACAAATTAACTTCATTTTCAACATTGTTTGTGTTATACCTTATCAATTTAAATATAGAGAATACACGTACCAAAGCATTTCAGTCGAGATATGGCATTGTTATTTAATCAAATCCGAAACGGAAAAGATGTTTAGGACAGAATTTGGCGAATTGTTCAAAACGAAACGTGTCTATAAATGTGAATCGACTTCAAAACAATCTGAAAAAAAATATCTAGAAGTAACAGTGTACGAGTTACATGTTATTTGGCTGCAATGTATACAAAGGTTACATTTCAAACTTTAAAAAATATATTATGTCTATACCTTGTATCGTTTTGCTACGCAAAATAATAGCATTCGCTGATTTCTTGTCAGAAGAGTGTGTACACCTAATAAATAGCCATTGTTCAGTCATAGGGAAATTACTGATACTACTAATACTAATAATAACAGAATCTATATCTGACTCTGGTGTTAAGTCGAATATGTAATGCGCCTTCAACACGTCTTTCGATAATCGTATGTAATACCTTTCCAGACCCAATTCGAATTGTCGTGTTTTTTACCCGTCGACCCTACCCAAAGAATATTTTTGGCTATTTTAGCCCTAATAATTGTTACAAGAATGTCAAGGTTTTAAGATGAAGGACCAAACTTACAAGTGAAAACATCAAAGCTTAACTGATTTTATTTTAAATTTGATATGTTATCAATGCGGTGAATGTTTTATCGCCGCAATTAACACTTTGCGTCAATATTTAGTTACGACACCATAAAACCAGACAGCCTTAAAGTACATACAAACGTTTTTATCTGTATGACCTCTCGAATACGTCTGGTTTACACTTTCATATCTCATATACTAATAAAGTACTCATGTTTATCGCGAAATGGCGCACTTTGTAACAAACGCCCAGACGCTGTATAGGCGTTAAATATTGCTGCATTTGACCTCGGCTGCGTTAAAGGAACGAATGTGACTTAATATACATGTTTATACTGCGGGATTTCATTGTAAGAAGATATTGACAGCATGTGGGTAGTTCAGAGTATAATCATGATAACAATATCAGTTATCTTGGAGTTCTCGCACCACGTTGGTACTCAATTGTTCGAGCTACTTATAGATATATGGGCTTCGGCTTACAAGTTCAGTTACATTTCAGCAAGAAAAATACTAGCTTAGTGATCAACATATTAGATTTTGTGAATATTGAAGTCATTGTATGTATTAAATAGGCATACATTCAATCTTAATGTAGCTACACAGTTTTATCTAAACTAAATGAAGCAAACTATACGATGTATTAGCTCACTATGCTTTATCATTAACCCATTTATGCCTAGCGCCTAGAAAAAAGGCCTTGGCAAACAGCGAAGACCCAGATGAGACGCCGCATGATGCGGCGTCTCATCTGGGTCTGCGCTGTTTGCTTAACAGAATTTCTGTAATAAATATTCTAAATATAGAAATAAATATACCAGACATCCCTAATTTTGGAAATAAATTGATCCAATTTAGAAGGATGGGAGAGTCCACTAGGCATAAATGGGTTAAAATAGGCATATATTCAATCATAATGTAGCTACCCAGTTTTATCTAAACTAAATGAAGCATACTAAACGATGTATAAGCTCACTATGCTTTATCATAAAAAAGAAGGCATGTATGAGGTCTACTTTTATGAAGGTTGATCAAGCTCGTGAATGATAAAGGAGGTCGAAACTCACAACAATATAACGAAGGCCTTATGTGGGTATTTACAAAGCTCCTAGATTAACATAAATGTACTTAAATGATAAATTTCATAAGTTTATATGGCACAGTATTTTTGTTTACATTTAAATACTAAATAAATATGTAGTTCATGTATTTACACATGCAAATAAAACCACCAGATGCTTGACCACTTCATGAATTTTAGAGGCCTTCTTCAATGCGTCTCCTACGTAGCTTTGTCAAAACTGACCTTGTTAAGTTACTATACATGCTGACCTACATCTATTATGATTAAAGGTACACGGAACGTAATTGACGCTTGCAAAAAGGCCGGCGTGCGCAGACTGTTGTATTGCAGCACGTGCGAGGTGGTTTCCGGTCATGACAATATTTACCACGGCAACGAGGAGAACACGCGCGCCAATAGGGACGGCCACATTTACCAGGTGTACGGCTCCACGAAGATGATGGCGGAGGAAATGGTGCTGCAAGAAAATTGTGAGTTCTACTTCTTATATGATAATCAAACTCATTATAAAGAAGGCTTGTGTTTTTTATGTCCAGTAAGCGTTTTGTCATAAACTAAACGTACGTATTCATAAGGACATTTGAAGGCGTTCGGATATATTTTGAGCACGTACCTGATTAGTATTTTTGTTCCCAGTGTGAATATCACATATGCATATTTTGTTTCCCAAGGTGAATATCACATATACATATTTTTGTTCCCAAGGTGAATATCACATATGCATATTTTTGTTCCGAATGTGAATATGATATATGCATATTTTTGTTTCCAAAATGAATATCACATATGCATATTTTTGTTCCCAATGTGAATATCACATATGCATATTTTTGCTGCCAAGGTGACACCCTGCGCACACTGTCTCTGCGACCAGTGATAATGTACGGCGAGGAGGAGTGGCGGGCAATGCCGAGGACGCTGAGCCACCCTTTCGTGAAGAGGACCAACAGGTATCTCACCTTCAACTGCCACAATGGCTCTGCCGAGCACGCTTACGTCGGAAACGTCGCATGGGGCTTCCTCTGTGCGGAAAACGTAATGCGTCGCGACGGCAGCGCGGCCGAGAACGTCTCTGGTCAGAGCTTTTTCGTCAGCGACGAGACTCCAAATACGAACATTATTGATTTTATGCAGCCTTTCCTTAAAGAGGTCGGGGTCGAGGCGTTTTCGTGGAAAGTTCCGATCTGGATGATCATTTGGCCGCTCTACGTTCTTCTGGCCCTGTTAACGTTTGTATCGCTATTTCGGAAAGTTAATGTTGCCATTGGCATTGCGCCGTTTGTGATGGGACCAAAGGTGTTTCATTTTGAGTACAAGAAAGCGACCCGGCTGCTAGGTTATCAACCCATTTACTCCGTCGAAGAATCAAAGAAAAGGACTGTTTGGTTTCTAAAGAAACTTCGGGCCAAATAACTGGACATAAGACACGTGGATATGTAATTTATTCAAATAACTGTGCTGATTTGACATGTGTTCTGTGCAATAATACAATGGAAATGCGATTGATGTTACAAAATGAGTTAACATATATATTTGACCTGTATACAATATATATTAATGGCGGTCACATTGTTTTATTTATTAACTCTGAATAATGGTGCACGTTCGCATTGGCATGCAGCGCAACGATCAGATCTAAAGGTTTCACACAATGCATATCAGATTGTTTTGTTTGTTGATTTATGTGTTGTTGTTCGTGTAATTATTTGTTGCTTAATTTATGGTTCTTAAGGTTACAGAAATACCTCATGTGTTGTTTTGACACGTATTCTGTGCAACGGTACAATGCAAGCGCAATTGTTTGTATTATCAGTTTAGCACAATAAACTATAAACTAGGG
>VMBQ01012138.1:0-12129 GCA_007657795.1 Dreissena rostriformis | reverse complement strand
AAACACTGTATTATGTGAATTGGGAATAAGACATCAAACTGGGAATGGACATCATTTTGGTGATTTTCTCAAACAAAACTATTCATTTCATGATCTACATTTATTTTTGTAGTATATTATCTAAAATTCAAGCTTAATAAGCAGTTTTCCATGACATTTTCATTAACAGTGATTGTATTTTTATCGTTTAAACTGCATTTTTAAACTGTGTCCATGCGGGGCATGGACACAGTTTCATTTCATGAGGATTTTTGTTTAAATTAATAAAAAATCCAGTTTTGAAGTTAAATCAATTTAAATGATGCTATTATATATGCAAGTATCTGTTTAAATTATAATTTGTCAAACTAAATAAATACAACATATAAAACTGCATATTATGCACTTTTGATAAAACACAATTTATTCCCAAATTGATGTCTTATTCCCAATTCACATAATACAGTGTTAACAGTTTTCAACGAACATTTAAAACTCCTGTCCGGCATTTTCCCATTCATCCAAAAATCGCAAACATGTCAAATCACAAAATAAAAGCACATGTTCCTCTTTTTTTAGCTAAAAAATTGAACTGCATTAAGAATTGAACCACTTAAGAAGCTTAATGCATGATATCCAGTTGTGATGATTTTATTAAATTGTATATCAATTTAAATAGGACTGACATTAGTGGAAGCTCCTATTGGCATTCTGAGGGCAGGTTCATATATCTCTTTCAGTGCTGGAACCAAATTTTGAAGGCCTTTGCAAACAGTTTGGATCCAGATGAGACGCCACAGAACGTGGCGTCTCATCAGGATCCAAACTGTTTGCTATTATGATAGTATTCTTTGAAAAAAAAATCAAAGAAAATGCAAATTTTAGAAATTCAGCAGAGGACATTTTAGCAGACGACAAATTTTCCAGCATGCAAAGGGATATAATAGCATCATTTCCTAATTAAGCTAAGAGCTGTGGGTTTGATGATTGTCAGTGCACTTCTCTTACAGTTTTATATAATTTGGTTTTGCTAGAATTATTAGCTTATGTAGACAGTGTTAGATTTAATGCTTTAACTTTGGTGTTTTTTCCAGCACAGGAACAATCATTTAAGGAATGGCTTCAGAGATGTAAACCCATGTTATTGAGTTTAAAGCTTTAAGTTCTCAATACTAACTCTCATATTTTCAACTTAACTTTGCTGACTAATACTTTAAGTTTTAAACTTGATGTTGTAATATTAACATGCTGAAACATGACTAAAGCAGAGTTGAGAGTGTACAAGTATTTTAAGCGTTCTGATTGGTTAAACCTTGACCCTGTCAATCAAATCACATTACAAGGCCAGTTCTCTGTGACCATTTTCTATCAATATTCCACTTCTGTGCGTGAAAAAGTAAAAATTTATAGTAAATAGTTGGAATCTCACTGTATAAATATGATTTACTATTTAGCCTTATATAGTACTATTCACGTTAAAAAACAAAAACATTTTGTTTATTGCTTGTTATTTGATGACACATTAAGTATTAATTTTCTCATATACCGGTACATGTTAAATTTCATTTATCTTTTGATTCCTGCCTTGTTGGAAAATGTATATTATACAATATCCATGTTTTAAATATTATTTTTTTGTTGAAAAACAATTGCTACAATTGTTTTCTTTTTAATTAATAGGTATGTATTCTATTTCGCTCTACAATATATACTCATCTTTTTTTTTGAGGAACACCCTATTCTGTATAAAATGTATATTTTATCTTATTTTGCACAACAATATAGTTTTCTTTTATTTTTTATCATCAAATATATTTTTTATTTTTTTACCATCATTTATTAAAAGGTAAAAAAAGCAATACCATAATTATTCTAAGTTTTCAGACACTTACAAATAATTATTTTTGGAGGTCTTCGAAAAGTAAGGTACTGAAAATTATCCCAAAATGCAGTGTCTCAAAATTAAGAGACACTGACAATGTACTTATGCATTGGATGTTCCTACATTCCTTTCCATAACATCAGTTATGAATTATAGCCTGTACTTGTAAAAACCATGCCGTTTATAATTAACTACTAAAGGATTTGTTTGCAATTAATTTAATACAAATAACTTAAATTTTCGATGAAATGCAACTTTCCTAAAATTAAGAGTCATTAATTATAGGGAAAATATGGATATCTGAAAAATTGCAGTCATAAAAAATTATCGTTTCGGCTAAAAAAGAGGATGTCCAAAACGTTAGACTGTCTCGCAAAGTTAGAGTAATAACGGTCATCAGAGGAATTCATCCTAATATTCATCGTCATCATTTTGCTCATACAGCCCTTGTATATTTTTCTCTTCAATGGTGATTTGAAATTTAACATGCACGTGATCACTGTTTAATTTTTATCTATAATATGCATGATTAATGTGTTGCTTTCATTACCGGGGTATATTTTTATACACAGCTAACATAAGTATGAACAATATTACGAAACTGGTGTTATGAAATATTTAGAACATATTGTGCAAAATCTTATTTGGGGAGACCTAGCTCTGAAAAGTGAGATTTTACTTAAAGTTCGAACTTACACAAAACAAATAACGTACATTTTGATTGGTCAAGCACATGACCATCACTGGGATAAGACTTAATTGATTAGATTTCCAAATATGACAATATTTACCACATCATATATTAGATAATTTCTAAAACAACCAATGAGATGCCAGAAAAAGCACACATTGAGGTCATGCTCTTAACCCTTTGAGCGCTGGAACCGGATTTTAAAGGCCTTTGCAAACAGTTTGGATCCAGATGAGACGCCACAGAACGTGGCGTCTCATCAGGATCCAAACTGTTTGCTATTCTGATAGTGGTCTCTGAAAAAAAGTGAAGAAAATTATGATCTAAGAAATTCAGCAGACGACATTTTAGCAGATGACAAATTTCCCAGCATGCAAAGGGTTAATGATAAATTGGAGCCGCATCATGCAAAAATGGGTCATAGGTCTTATTCGGCAAGTGCAGCTGCAGACCAGCCTGCGCATCCCCACAGTCTGGTCAGGAGCTATGCTCGTTGCATGTAGCATAAGACTCATTTTCGCATGACTCTTTGCTTTTTTTGATGGGTGCATTTCAGCCATTTCATAGGAACAAAATATAGGTTATATGCCAATCGCCTGTAACAAATACATGAAAAATCAATCCTGACTTTATTTTAGAACATTCAAATTAACAAGCCTTGCATGGTTGTTGTTGTTTTTTTTTTGCTTGCAAAAAATGTTGTGTAAAAAAATATTATTGTCAATGTTTCCTGTGTTACTGTTCACAGATAGGAGTGGGTTCTGCTGTGGATGTGTCAAGGGCAATAATGAGCTGGGCGACCTTCAGAAAGTTGGTGAGTAGTCCAAAACTCTGAGAACCATTTTCTTATTTATTTATAATGTATTTATTTTATATATTGAATCTGAGGACCATTTATTTATTTATTTATTTATAATGTATTTATTTTATATATTGAATCTGATGACCATCTATTTATTTATAATGTATTTATTTTATATATTGAATCTGAGGACCATTTATTTATTTATTTATTTATAATGTTTTTATTTTATATATTGAGCATAATATTGACATACACAAGAAAAGATTAAAGTATCACAGGTAAACAAATTCTGAACTTAGAGATTTTTATTAAGAATTTACAGTTTTAACAGTTTTTATCTGTTTATCTGGCTACTCAATATTTGTTTCTTAGACGTTTTATATGTAAACAAATTATTTGATGATCACTTGATTTTCTAATTATAAACTTTGATTCATGATGTGGGACAAAATTGTTCTTTGTTGCGGGGTAATGTAATCATTACCCCTACCCTCTTAAAGAGGAATGTCAACACTCCCTTCAGCCTCAGGTTCTATTTATAAGGTGCAGCATCAATTATATATATATATGAGCCTTGTTCTGGCAAAATTGGGCTTAATGCATGTGGGTAAAGTGTAACCCCAGATTAGCCTGGCCTGCAGTCTGCACAGGCTAATAAGGGACGACACTTTCTGCCTAAACTGGATTTTCATTAAGGACTTATTTTTAACGAAAAATACCATAAAAGCGGAAAGTGTCGTCCCTGATTAGCCTGTGTGGATGGCACAGGCTAATCTGGGGACAACACTTAATGCACATGCATAAAGCCCGGTTTTCCCAGAACGAGGCTGATATAATATACATTATTTGTACCGTATATTGTTTCTTATAATATACATTATTTGTACCATATATTGTATCTTATAATATACATTATTTGTACCGTATATTGTATGTGATATAATATACATTATTTGTACCGTATATTGTATCTTATAATATACATTATTTGTACTGTATATTGTATCTGATATTATATACATTATTTGTACCGTATATTGTATCTGATATAATATACATTATTTGTACCGTATATTGTATCTGATATAATATACATTATTTGTACCGTATATTGTATCTTATATAATATACATTATTTGTACCGTATATTGTATCTTGCATTTTACACATGATTAATGAACACAGGAAGCACAATATTATCTCTCACGCCTCTGTGAAATAACCACGGTTTAAACATGGTTAACCATGTTTCAAACATGGTTAACCATGTTTCAAACATGGTTAAACATGTTTAAAAAACATTGTTGACTGTGTGTAGACCATGGATAAACCATGGTTCATGCCGCGGTATATTGCCACCTTTCTGGACATGGTTGACCATGAACCAAAGTTTCTTGGTCAAACATGTTTGACCATGGTCAAACATGTTTTGACCATGGCTGTGGTATATTGCCGCTCTGAAAAACATGGTCTAAACATGTTTGACTGTGTGGACCATGGTCAAACATGACTCATTTCATTCTTTGTAACCATGATTTAATTCATGAACCAACAAGACAACTGACCATGGTCAAACATGTTTAACCATGGCTGCTCTAATGAAATGTCACAAACATAGCAGGAAATAATTTTCATGTGGGGAATGTGACGTCATCGGTAGTTGCGAAAATTATATTCATATAAGAAACAAATATATTTGATAAAACTATTATTATTTTTATCTGATAAACTTTAATTAAGGTTTTTCCAATTAATTGTATAAAAACATATATTCAAAACATAAAATTCAGGACCTAAATATAAACTTTTAATATATAAATTACCTCCCTTGATTTAGTTGATTACCATATTAATACTTGTAGGTTACATGTTGTAAAATTAAAAATCGACACCTAAGTCAACTTTTTAAACAAAATGTGTTTACTTTCTTAGCTATGTTAGAAAAAATTGATAAAACCTATTAAAAAGAAATATTTTTTTAGGAATTTGCAGCTCCCCATTGACAGTGCTTGTTTATATTTATTAAAAAAGATAGGGGGAGTAACTGGTATAATAATGCCGCAAATATTGTAAGTTTCAAGTCCAAGAAAGTTTGTTTGTGTATACTTTGATTAATAGTCTTAAAATGAGGACATTTATCTAAAGATATTAACTTGTAAATATACCTGTAGAATTAACTAAAAAGTGGCCGATTTTTTAGGTACAATTGACCTTCAAAAAATGAAAGTTTATATGTCATCAATTTCTGTTCATAAAAGTAACATACACTGCTCCAATTCTATCAAAATTTTCAGGTTAGGTGAGTTTCGAACCCAGGATAATATATGTGAAATTTAGTTTCAACCTGTTGCCTTAAACAAAGGATTTTTTTTTTAAATAACCCCAAAAGTGGCCGGAATTAAGTACACGACCAGTACATTAATTCTGAGCAACAGAAAATTGACCATGTTTTGACAGTGTTTTGACCATGGTAAAATCACAGTTGACCATGGTCACAACAAATGAATTTTTATGACCATGGTCGACTGTGTTTTTACCATGGTCAATTCACTGTCAAACCATGGTCATAAATATCATGGTCACATCTTCTGAAATTATCACGGACAACCATGTTTTGATCATGGTCAAACATGGATCATGGATATCTTTTCACAGGGGAGCTATTTAACAAGAGCCTTTTATGTTGGAAAAAAATGATCTTCAAATGAAGCTGTGCCACCTTACTGATAAACTGTGTTAGCTTATAATCCCTACAACCCTGCAGGGAGGGGTATATTGGTGTCAATTATTAAATCCATTTGTTGGTCGGTTTATCTGCTTTAAATCTTAGAAATTGGTGGAGCAAACATGCACCCTTCATATTTCTAAAGTGATTAACTCTTTCAGTGCTGGAACCGAATTTTGAAGGCCTTTGCAAACAGTTTGGATCCAGATGAGACGCCACAAAACGTGGCGTCTCATCAGGATCCAAACTGTTTTCTATTCTGATGGTGGTTTTTGAAAAAAAGTGAAGAAAATGATGATTTTAGAAATTCAGCAGACGACATTTTAGCAGACAACAAATTTCCCAGCATGCAAAGGGTTAAATTGAAACTTAAAATTATATCACCATGAAGTGTATATGAGCAAGACTCTTGAACATAGCTTACCTTAACCCCATAAGTTGTGTTTGAGACCAAGCTAAATTTTTGTTAAGGAGAACCTAGAATAGGAAATACATTTGTTGCCCATTTGTATCAACTGTTTTTCTCCATTTGAAATAAAATGAGAATCACTAAAATTTGATAAAAAGCATTGAAGAGGATGGATAGTCTAGTTGCTTGTCCCTAGTAAACAAAAACGATTGCTTGTTTTTATGTCCCCTTCTTCGAAGAAGAGGGGGTATATTGTTTTTGGCCTTTCTGTCTGTCTTTCATTCTGTCTGTCCAAAACTTTAACCTTGGTTAAAGTTTGGTCATAACTTTTGCAATATTGAATATAGCAACTTCATATTTGGCATGAATGTGCATCTCATGGTCCTGCACATTTTGAGTGGTGAAAGGTCAAGGTCAAGGTCATCCTTCAAGGTCAAAGGTCAAATATATGGGTCAAAATCGCTCAAAAGAGGGCATTGTGTTTCTGACCAACACATCTCTTGTATATCCTTAATGTTGAAAAGTATGTTCAAATGATGTTAATTCGCCGTAATTGAGATTGTTTTTGTGAATGCCAAGTTGCCTGAGGTTATTTTAACATTGAAATTCTTTCTGAAATCCATGTTTCCAAATCATTCTATGTTGTTTTGGGCACAATATTGTTTTAATAAGAAATAGTCTTCACAGAGCTTCTAGCCTTACACAATACCAGTGAACATTTGTTGTGAAATAACTAGGGATGCAAGAGGTTAACCGATTTACCTACAGAAACGACCAGTTAACCGGTTACATTTTGGGGAAAAGGTTAACCTGATAAAAAAATATATTATGCCTTTTTTCATGGAATAATTCGTACTTTTTTACGTTTTGCGCGCGACAAACTGCCAAGTTACGCTGGCGACTAGTTAGAACAACATGCCGCACCAATGACTGTAATAAATAACGTGTAAACAAACAAAGTTATAAAGCAATAAATCAGTACCTTTGTGGTAACAAACAGGGGATCCGTTTTGATAATTGGCAATATTGTTTTGTTTAACTCGCAAAAATTTTACTAGCGAACATCAGGGAGTGCAGGGGCCCCTGTTAGCGAAGACGCAATTGACACATTTATCTAACTTGCGATAAAAATAAGTTGAGACAATGGACAACTATTTTAATGTTTTGTTAACCAATATCCAACACTGATTGCTCGCGAAAATAAAGTGTTTAAAAGTAATAATTTTATCAAGATTAGTATAAGTTGTTAAAATCTTGTCGAGTTAACGTTGTATTTGTTTTATCAGAAATTAATATTATTAGTAGTAATTTACGTCATCAACAATGCCCCCACTACCGTCTGTGGCAAGTTTTATTTAAGAAAACAAACTATTAAACTAATTTAATTAATACACATAAATCAAACAGTTATTTAAAAAATTAAATCATTAAATTTAGTATTTGTGAAATTGCTTCAAAGTTGCGCAGTACAGTACGTTAAAAAACATACGTAACTATCAGTATTTGAGATCATAATACTTAGTAACATCGCTATTAAATAATTTTACTGAAAATAAAAAAATTAAAAAAATACAATTTGAGTTTACAAAATTTAAACGGACTGAACAAAGAAACACAACATTGTTGTGAGTAATACGACGCAAACGTAATATAAGCGGCCCAACCAAAAATACAATAATAAATAATAATTAAAGACACGTGATAATTAATGAACATTGTGTAGTTCTTTTTACTCATATGCTTTTATGCAGGATAAATAAATAAAAAATATACCATACATTTACAACATTATTAAAATAAATATTATAATACATTTTTATGAAGAAACGGTTATGTTATCAACGCAAGGGATCTAAAATTACTCTCGTTTCTATAGAGAGTACATGTATTAGCAGTATGACATTTTTAACGTATACTTAAAAAATTTACTACTTAAAATTTCGGTTAACGGGTTAATAACCGGTTATGGGAAAAGATCAACCTGTTACTTTTTTTTTGTAACCTGCAACATCACTCGAAATAACCCAAAACTAGCCACAACCAGCAGTCCTAAGTATTGAAAACTTTTACTAAAGTATTTTTGTGAAAAAATCTATGCCTGAAATATCTTATAGGATGTTTTTTCTCCCTCCCTAAGACAAATGGTAAGTGAAATTTCTTCATAGGATTTCAGCCAGGTTATTTATGTTTCTGGTTAAGTCAGTTTCAATTTTGATGTTAAAATTTGACTTGTTTGAATAGTTATTGTTCTTGAACATTATCCAAGCATATTATTTATTCATGGTTTTACCTACATGCTTTGTCATTAATATGTCAAGAAGAAATGATTTGAGAAATTCAAAGGTTTTATTCCACTCTGTTAAACCTTTCCCATTCAGAAGTAAAATAAAAATGTCTTTTTTCAACCAGCATAAAACCAGAACAGACTGTGAGTAGCTAGAGTAACTCGCAGTCTGTTCAGGTTTTATGCTGTTTGCTGCTCGTCAGTACCTAAGAGTTTGAAATGAAGCCCTTAAAACTTGAATGTAATAACAAAGGTTTTAAATTTAGATTTTCTAAGGAGTACAATTGCGTCAAAGTGTGCATCTGATTGGTAAAGGGTTTAGTTATGATTCCTCTTATTATGCTATCTGCGCCCCAGACTAGCAGTAAAGTTATCTGTTGGCCTAGTTTTTGTAGTTCTGTTGTGTATTACAACAACAAAGAGTTGTTAAATGGCCAATAAACAATGATATGAGAAATCCTCAGGGAAAACAAGTTTGATGCATTTGCATAAAGTATAGTCACAGATTAGCCTGTGCAGTCTGCAAAGGCATATCAAGGACGACACTTTTGTCTTTGATGGAATTTTTCGTTTAAAGGAAGTCTCTTTGTAACAAAAATTCAGTTAAGGCAGAAATTTAGTGTCGTCCCTGATAAGCCTGTGTGGACTGCACAGGCTAATCTGGGACGACACTTTACGCACATGCATTTAGCCTGGTTTGCTTTGAGCGCTGCTCATATGTACAAAATGTTGATTCTTACATGATCTGACAATGTTTGCAATGAATAGTTTACTATAATTAATTTTGCCGAATCAGAATATTTTTCTTGTATTTTTTTTTTATTGTCTATCAGCGATAATTATTTTATTTATCTATACAAACAAAAAATTGTATGTCATTTTGGAATATTGATGAACCAATATGTGTTAAAAAGTACCATTAACTTCATTCCGAACTCAGAGAGTGGATCTGTGATCTAATGGTAACACACTGGTGCCAGAACTCAGGGGTTGCAGGTTCAATCCCCTGCTCAACTCTAAACCGATCTGTCATTTGCATGAGATGTTAAATGGAGGTGCAGTGTACTTGGTGCTTTACACGAGGCACTCAAAGACCCAGGGTTGTGTCGGGAATGGGTCTCCTGTATCGCACACTATTTCCTGTAACAAAAATAACAAGTCTTCTAAGGGTTAGGAGCCCAGTATTATGAACATTCTCTTTTTTATCTCAACTCAGAAATTGAAATTTGAATATCCACTCAGGTGAGAATTGTTAATGTCGGTCAACTTACGAGCAATCTTAAATCTCAGTTATAAGAATACACACATATTCCTCCTCAAACTCAGGATTGAGTCAGACTCAAAACACAAAAAAGGTTTTGCGAACACCGAATTGAGCATGACGGTCAAGCCCATCTCAAAAATTGAGAAAAAGTCAAGTCAGAATATTGACTTAAGTTTGTTCGTGATACTGGGCCAATGGCCATATAGGAGAAATCTGGTTGTACTCAATAAAAATGAGCGGCACTTCGGGAAAATAGGGCTTAATGCATGTGCGTAAAATGTCGTCCCAAATTAGCCTATGCAGCCGCACAGGCTAATCAGGGACGACACTTTCTGCCTTAACTGGATTTTCGTTAAGAAGGGACTGCCTATAAACAAACAATTCCATAAAATCAGAAAGTGTCGTCCCTGATAAGCCTGTGTGGACTGCACAGGCTAATCTTGGACAACACTTTACGCACATGCACTAAGCCCAGTTTTTCAAGAGTGTGGCTCACACTTCCACACAAATCTTACGCAGGCCTCGACTACATGATGATGGAGGAGGTGTACATAGATAAGTTTGTGCTGCATGAGGAGTCGGCTTATGACCCGGATGCGGACAGCAAGGTCAACGCCGCCCTGCCCCGGGACAAGAACACCCTGAAGCTTGACCCCAGGCTGGACCTGCAACTGACCTGGCCACGATTCTTCAAGGTCAGTAGATTTAGACTGGTTGCTTAAGGGTCTGTAGATTTCGACTGGTTGCTTAAGGTATGTAGATTTCGACTGTTTGGTCAAAAGGTCTAGACTGGTTGATTCAAGGTCAGCTTTTCAGATACTGCGTTAGTTGTCAGCTGTTGTCTGTCAGTCAGTGCCTTCGTTCGTTCACTTTTTCATTCCATCGACTTCACCTTCTGAAGCGCTGGGCAGATTTAAATGAAACTTTTAATGAAACAGAAGTGATCCACACGTGACTCTTCAAAATTGAATTAGTCGTTCCGGTCCATTGCATTTGTAGGCACCAGAGCTATGAACACTGTAAAAATCTTCTCTGGAACCACAAGGGTCAGGGGCTTTAATATTTGGTGTGTAATATCGTCTTGTGATCCTCTACTAAGTTTGTTCAAATCATGTCCAAGGGGTTAAAAATGGCCATGCCCCAGGGGTCACATGATTTATCTGGACTTATATAGTTAACACCTTAAAAATTCTTCATCTATGAAACCGCAAGGATAAGGGGTTAAATATTTGGTGGGTAACATCATCTAGTGGTCCTCTACAAGATTGTTGTTTTATTAATTCCCTTGAATCAAAATTGGCCCCATTTTCCTTATATGTTTAAAGTGAAAACTTGAAGAAATCTTCTCTGGCTAGAGTAAGGGGTTTGATATTTGGTGTTAAACATCTTATAGTGGTCCTCTACCAAGTTTGTTCAAATCAGGCCTCTTGGGTAAAAATTATCCTTGCCCTACGGTTTGTATAGTAAATATTGATAAAGTTAAAAAAATCTTCTCTTAAACGGCAAGGGTCAGGGGTTTGTGTGTTTGATATTTGTTGTGTAAAACAGTATATTTTTCCTCTTCTAAGTTTGGTCAAATCATGCCCCTTGAGTCAAAACTAACCAGGCCAAGTGTTTACATGATTTATAGAAAGTACGGGTATGTAATACACGTTTAAAATCTTATTCTCTGAAACTGCAAGGGTCAGGTGTTTTATATTTGGTGTACAACATNACGCCACAGAACGTGGCGTCTCATCAGGATCCAAACTGTTTGCTCTTCTGATAGTATTCTTTGAAAACAAATCGAAAAAAATGCTAATTTTAGAAATTCAGCAGACGACATTTTAGCAAACGACAAATATCTCAACATGCAAAGGGTTAACTCTTTCATTTGAAATCTTGAAGCATTGATTTGCCTTCAAGTGATAACATTCTTTACATTATCGCTACTGATTGTTTGAGTTAAAAAGACTGATATAGATTTCTTATAAAATTGCGATCTTGAACTTTCGTAGCGAAGTATTTTAGCAGGTTAAAAAGCCATGTGTATACAACTGATGAAAACTTGTTAAGTCAGGTTTGCACAAACAGAAAATTCTGATTTGTTT
>VMBQ01012137.1:0-14352 GCA_007657795.1 Dreissena rostriformis | reverse complement strand
CGTACGTGCGTTAGACTTTTTCTTGTTTACGCGATAAACTCCACAGTTTTCATCCGATTCTTTTCAAACTTGTTCAGTGTCTTTATATTAATGAGGACTCGAACCCTATTGAAAATGGGTTACATTAGACCGTCCGTCCGTGCGTGCGTCGGTGCGTGCGTAAGACTTTTTCTTGTTTACGCGATAAACTCCACAGTTTTCATCTGATTCTTTTCAAACTTGTTCAGTGTCTTTATATTAATGAGGACTCGCACCCTATTGAAAATGGGTAACATCAGAGTAAAAAGTCCAGAATTATCTCCCCTTGAATTTGTATTGGTCCGAGGCGTTTAAGTAGGTTGTTTAATTGGTTGCAATTATTAATTTAAAATTAAATAAAATATAAGCCATCTGATAATTCATTTGGCAAGGATGAAAGGATTTGTGTTTTCAGTATTCCCTTGCATGTTGACTTTCCATTCCATTGACATTCCAGCCAGTAGAGCGATTCAGGCCCTCATGGGCCTCTTGTTTTATTTTTTGTTTTATTATTATTATTTTATTATAATTATTATTATTTTTTTATTAATATTTAATATTATTATTATTATTACTATTATTAGCTAACATTCACTCAATACAAAATGTTGAAAAGAGATTTCAAATAATACGTCATGAGTATCATTGTTCACCTGGGCATTATATACTGAACAAGTACTCGTATTATTAGTATTATATGGTAATCAAAAACAGCATCAGAATTATGTTTAATTCCAGATCAAAGCAGTCCTTGACTCCAAGCAGACGACAAATCATTCAAGTGATGTGCTCGAGTCATGTATACGTCCGCGTGCCAGCACTACGGTAGTGACGTCACAGACGTTAAAACCGCACCGCTCACCGTTACCAACACGCGCGATGTCAGGTGTCATTTCTAGCAGTCTTCCGCTTAAAGTGTCGTTAACCAAATTCATTAATAATTATTCAGATTTGTGTCGTTAACCAAATTCATTAATAGTTATTCAGATTGGATTTAAAATGTAGGTTTAATTATCGCCAATTTGAAATCGCAAGGCAATTGGCAATTTACTCTTTCAGTCATTGGAAAAGAAATGGACATTTTACGTTAAACATGAAACTGATTTAACGAAATAGATCGTATACAAAACCGGACACAAAAGCTGTGAAATAATATTATCATTTTACGTCATTTCGTTACTATGCCAGCGAAATTCCCCACTTGATTTTTTTTTAAATGCATACTGGTAGAAAGTTTATACATTTTAAAATATGTCAGAAACACTGTCATGAAAAAAGGGGCAATACTTTACATAGCAGGACAGTTAAAATGTAAATAACAGTTCTAATATATACATTCTTTTTTTAAGAAGGTGAAAGTAGTGTTATGTCACAAGTAGTTAAATTAGCCGTATTGATTACCGGTGTGGTTATGCAGCAATAAAACGTGTTCTTAAAATCATGAATATGTGGATATTAAGCCGTATGTGTGTATGCATGTATACATGTTAAAATGATGTTGTTTTCTAAAAAGTAATAAATAACGTAAACAAACCGTTACTTTTGTATAATGTTCTATTTTAAAAAGTGTTTTTGTTTTTAACATCTCGATATCGTAATTCCCGTTTAAAAGCCATTATATCAAGTGTTACGATTAGATGTTTACTCAGTTATTGTTTATGTTTTATATATTATTATTTTACATATTTTTACATTGACTGAAACCATGTGTAGCAAGTCTAGTTATGTTTAAAACGTCACTGATTTTCAAGTCTTCTTCGTGCGATGCCCATGAGCCCCGTTGCACTTGATATTTAAGTTATCCACAAACATATGCAACAAATAAAGCTATAAGCATGTTATCAGTATTGTCCTGGCGTCCGTCTTCGTGCGTCGTGTTTCGTAAACTTTAAGCTCGTTACCACTCTAGAGGTCACTTAATCTTGATTTCATTTGGTCAGAATGTGTATCTTGACAACATATAGGTCAGGATTGAATCACATGTGTTCAAAACGTATGTTACCAGTTGAAACCTTAGAAAAAAAAACTTGTATCACTATAGAAGACACATTTATGATTTTATGAATCATTTTTGACTGAATTATTATTTTAGCAAATACGATCATGCTTATATTGTTTACTTGTGTCGTAAAATAAACTGTTATATTTCGCCGCTTTGATGCATCTTGAAACTTAAAACTTGCTTATTTGATGAAACGCCTATTTATATTATTATATTCAATGGCTTTGTACAAAACATATAAATATACATACAATTAATAAGAAATAAGAGTGATTGATACTTTTATGCAGCATTAATTAAAGGATTAATACACAGGAAAAATAAAATATCATGTAATAAATTGATATAACTACGGTTAAGACAATAATTATAATGATATTATGAGCAAAGTTTTGGCAACATAAAGACACATTTTTCATGAACTGAAAGGATACGTGAAAGGATATTTCTGNATTTCATCTTCAAATTGCTCTACAAAAGTATCTACTTTGTCTGTTGTAATTGACATTTCATTGAGGTCGTTAGTAAATGCTGAATGCATCTATGGCTGTCTTGTGATTTGATTTAAAGTAGATGAATACTAAGTTGATTGTACCATCAATAATGTAGCTGTTGCTATCTGTAATATCTGCTGATCAGCCCAAAGGAATGACCTCCAAAATACTAACAAAACATACCGTAGTGTTAATAGAAATATTTTTGATATTTTGATCATCAAACGCATTAGCCTCATGAAAAAATGTTTCAACAGGAATCGCTTTAATTTACACTTTCGAGCGTTTATTTCTAAGTCATCTATACAGTATGGGCGTATTTACTTTCAACTGTGTTATGCCACAGCTGGTAAAAATATTTGCTAAATATTTACATGTTAATTGGTAGAAGAGATAATTAAATAGCACAAAGTAAATCAATAAGTGAACACAATATATGTACAAAATCCATTTATGAATATAAAAAGAGAAAATCTGTAAAGCATGAATAAATTGGTGAAATATTAATACAATTTCCAAATATTAATTATATGAAAAACTAAAGTGTTTTCTGTAAAAAGAAACGTTTGATAATAAAACATTGACAATACAGTTTCTTGCTATTCTTAAAAGATGGGTCATCAATGTGTCATCTGTTCTGTCGTAGATTTCCTAAACACACTTAACAGATATTTCCACTTTCTGTATCGCAAGGTTCTGGTCGTAAGTCAAGTTGCTGAATACAATCTGTTGATGACGAATACACCGCTTTTAATATGTGTCTTATTCGTTTTTATAGCTTTATCTTCGATTCTCTCTGTTAAATTATCATTCTCATCTCTTTCTTAATATTCATTTTTTCTCATTTACTTTTTTATAGTTGACCTATACCTTTTCTCGATCCATTGCATTCGTTATCGTCTTCGTTTTGCATTCGTTTGTTTTCAGTCTCTTGTCTTAATGGCACGATCCCAATTGTTTAGACCTAAACTTCAAAATTAAATCATTTCATCATTTTCATAGGACGAAAACAAAGACTTCTGAAATCTGGACAGCTTGTATGTCTCACAACACTAGTTTTCGTCACTTCTTTTCGGGCGGACGCTTTGGTTCTGATGGCGTTCTGGATTCTGTGTTTCGCTGCCAGATGCGACGTCATCATACCGGTGGTATTCTATTGCCTGGTTATTTCCGGGGTTATTATCAATCGTAGCATATTCACCTTCATTTCTTGGCCTGAAATGGACGTTAGTAAAACGAGTAATTTGTTTTCATATTTAGAAAAAGCGAATATTTATATAATATATTATGTGTGGAAATTCACTTGGTATAGAACTTTTAGAATCACAATAAAAACAAGTGTTAACCCAACAGTATGTTCAATTTTGACGTATATGCAAGCCCTCTGTAAAACACACTATACATGAAGCTGAACTTGACGTCATTAAAATAATACTGTCTGATTGCTCAAAAACGTTGATGTTTCTGTGCAATTTCATCGTTGTAACTTTTTTCAATTTACAATTTAAGAACATGTGTGAACTTGTAAAATGTGAATCGTGATGACTTTAAAGTTTTATTTACCCATTCGCAATTTCGTAGTGGTAGGCACTCTCTGAAAATAAAAACCAAATACATGTGTTGTTCTTGAACAAAAACATACACCATACAGCAAACTCGTGTGCAACATCCATTAATGTAGCTTTGCATCCGACAACTCTGAACGCATTGAGCAGATCTTGCCAGACGATACCAGAATGTAAATTTAACCGCTTATTACAAAAAAGGTTTTGAATTTAGACGTTTCGCTGTCTTGTTAAATGACAATTATTCAGACTGTCCTGACAAAGATGACTTGATGAGGTGGAGAAACAGACTAAGAATTCAGGGCGACGATTTCCAGAATAATTTCTAGTATTGTGTTACCTGTGAAATGTGACATTTTGAACTACTTACTCAAGGTATGACGAACTTTACCAGAAAAATAAATGTAATTTGATTTATATCAAGCGACCGACGCTTAAAAGGTTAGGTTGGATCTATAGCTCGGAATATTGTTATATATTTGTTTGTGTTTTAGCCAAATAAAGAAATAAATCGTAATTATTGTGTTGAATGGTTCGTTTGCAAAGGCATGGAATATTGTTCCTGAATTATTATAGACTGTATATATATTTACATTGACGCTGGGTTTTATTGTTTCCTTTTCGTGAAGGTATGCATTCAAATACCCCACAATACATGGTATGTAACTTGATAGATAGTTTTCTTAGTTTTCTAGCCTAAACACAAGTATGATTCGAAGCGGTGTTCGGCCACGGGATTTGATGCAACAATTGTTTTCTGTACGACTCACATAGTTTCGAAAAGCAAATGTCATCGAATTGACTTAAACAGATTACAAAAACCGTTTGGTCTAACGATAATGTAGACTGGCATGTAAATGTAATTGACTGTAGTATTTGTGAATATATGTAGATGTAGTCTTCAAATTTATCATGCAAACATTGTTGAAATATCCACAATTTTGTCAAATTTAGCAACAATGGACTCTGGAGATTGACAGCGAAACCCCTGTAAATCATTTGTTACACCGACAGTATCATACATCAATAATTTTTATTTAAAACAAGATTTTTTGCATTGAATACTTTATCCAAACAAATTCTAAGTTAAAAGAAAAACACTCGTTAAAGTTGGTTTTCTATATAAAAAAAATGTTATTTGAGCTATCACTAATGATTGAAAGAAAGCATTTTGATAAAATTGAGTTATCCACCACAAATTGTGTTGTTAAGTTGTCCCTCTTAAGCCAAAGTGGAGACTGTTTGATAAGCGACATTGTGTTTAACAGGGAACATGGAGTGTGTGGACCAAGGACAGCAGTTTCCCACATCTGGTCTATGTCCTCATCGGTGAGAGGTTCAGCCTCCACTGGGCGGTTGCCTTGGCCCTGAATTACAGTGAATACAGAGATGTGCAACTGTTCGATAAAGTCAAGGTTTGCATTTAAAAGTTGGTTTTCTGCCTAAAACCATCCATCGGACAGATTATTGTTTTTATTAACAATTCAATTAAATAATCCAGTCAAATATACTTATTTGTGTATTTTACATTGAAAAAGAAACAACTAAAAATGCAGATTATATTCTAGTTATTAGAAATGCTATGAATAATTTCAAAAATGTATGCATTTATTTGGATAGATTTCTTTCCGAGTTATTTACGGTAGATTTTATTAGAATGGAAATATACTAACTTATAATACTGAACATTTCATAATGCATGAATGTTTTTCTTTAAAAATGATAACCTGTTCCTTAAGGCTTTTACATTGAAAAAGAAACAACTAAAAATGCAGATTATATGTGACGCGTTCTGAGAAAACTGGGCAAAATGCATGTGCGTAAAGTGTAATCCCAGATTAGCCTGTGCAGTCCGCACAGGCTAATCAGGGACGACACTCTCCGCCTAAACAGGATTTTCGCTAAGAAGAGACATCATTTTAACGAAACATTCCATAAAAGCGGAAATTTTCGTCCCTGATTAGTCGGTGCGGACTACACAGGCTGATTTGGGATGACAATTTACGCACAAGCATAATGTCCGGTTTTTTCAGAACACGACACATATGCTAGTTATTAGAAATGCTATGAATAATTTCAATAATTTATGCATTTATTTGGATAGACTTCTTTTCGAATTATATACGGAATATATATTAAGAACAGAAATATACTTATAATACTGTACATTTTATAATGCATGATTTGTTTCTTTGAACTGTTTCTTAAGGCTTTTCTTTTTTGCATGAGTCAGCGAGAAGTCTGTTCCGGAACCGGACATAATGCTGTGTGGAAAACGATGACGACGGAAGAACCGATCCAACGAGCTAATAAAGCCTCTCAAACAACTCGGTTCATAGTCCGACCCATCCGGCTTAGTTAGAGAGAGGATACATCTTGCCACATAGTGATCTAACTGATCCACATGAATTGCATGTATTTGCTTTGTTTCACCTTGTTGTGCAAGATATCTGCAAAATTTGTTGATATCAGCCAATGTTTGTTTTTTGCTTTGTTTTTATTTTCTTGGTCAGTAATAAATGTATTGACATGTTCATTGTTAATATCCTTAAACTCTTTGCTTTTTGAAGTTACTTGCACAGTGGAATCCTTTTTTTTATCATTTATGGGAATGTTCTCAGAAGCTAGATTGTCAGTAGCAGGTATTTCCAGTTCAGTGTCAAAATCAAACAACATTTTGGCGTCAAACCCAAACTTTGCCTGAAAGTCTTCATATGAAATTTCAACAACATCTTGTGTATTTGCAATTAGCTCATTGATTTCAGTTTCAAAGCCATTTTCCTCTAGCATTAAATTAAAATTTGGATATTCAATATGATCAGACATTTTTGTTGAATTGTGTTGTTTTGCAGACGGAAATTTAAGTGCAGAATATTTACAACATAAATAAATGAAAATAAATATATGACAAGAAAACAAACGTTTTATTTTATTATTTTTTTCTTTTGTTTATATAATTTAATAGCATTCTGAATTGATAATAATTATACATTTATTAGTTTTTATGCCTATGTGATCGTTCAAAATATTAATTTCTCATGAACTTTAAGAATGAGGTCAAAAAAAGTAGTTCCGACTAGTAGTTCCGTCTATAAATAGCAATCGGAAAATACCCTGATCTAACAATATCGATCGGATATAGATAAAGTTTATACGATCATTGTTATCTTATCGATTTTCATCTGGAAATAGGATAAATTTAAAATATTTTTTGCACCGTTCTCTCTCAATCTAACTAATACATCCGAAATAGCTAATCCATCCTTGCAAGGCTGCACATTGGGAGGGGAATGTGAGGCCATTTAAGGCTATATAATTATGGCGGTTCTAAAAAAAGTATATCCCTATCACGGCAGTCAGTTTATCTACTCCTACGTTTCCTGGTTCTGCTGCTTTACCAGTATTAAGAATACCACGTTCGAATTGTTGTCCAAAATCCTGACTGACAGGATAGACTGGTGTGTTTTGTCACAGAAATTCCGTTACATGAGATACGTTATAAATTGCGTAACCAATTAAATGAAAAAAACAATACGAAAGCTGGTTAGGTAATAAATTTTAGTTAAGGAACAAAATAGGATGATATGTAATATAAACGATTGCACACGTCTATAACCGGCCCTAGCCATCGGGCCATAGGCCCTCGGGCCCTCGTTATGTCCGCAGCGGACCGATTATAGACGCCCGACCCAGCTTTGTCGTGTCTTATTGTCTAAATGATAGTAAGCGAACTTATCAAAATTATATTTAATTATTTAATGCTTTCCGGTGGTTTACAGAGAAATATCAGTGAATTAAATCTGATAATTTCACTGTTTCAAACAATGAAAATAATCAGTGAAAATTATCGATAATTTTCACTGTTTACTGTGAAATGACGTCATTATTTTGACGAAATGACATCATTATTTTGACGAAATGACGTCATTATCCCAACGACATTCTTTAGTTAAACTCTTTAACAATGTATATAAACTGTGAAAAAAGCATGAAATAAAAAAAAAAATATTATAGTATTGCGCCACTCGTGAAAATATTAATTTCTATGATCACTCGTGAATTAAAATCGATAATCCACCAAATCCAACAAATATCCTCTATATATTTGTTTGATGCTGTTACACTGAATATGAGGAATAATATTTTACAGTTCATTAATAAAGCCTTATTTTTGTATGATTCCGGTTGTTTATAGAATTATCAGTGAACTAAAATTGATATTTCACTGTTTCAAACAGTGAAAATTAACAGTGAAACTTATTGATATTGTCATTGTTTTACCGGAACGATGTTTGGAAAAAATAAATAAATGAAAGCATGAAATAAAAAGGATTTGTTTTTATATTCATTGGAATATCGCTTTAAATTCATTCGTGATCATTAAAATCGATATTCCGCCAAATCCAAGACATATTTCCCTCTGTATTTGGCTCCAGATATTGAACGCTGATAAACCATGTTTAAAAAGAAACTGGACCGGATTTTTGTCAATCTAATAATCAAATATATTGACTGATTTATTAAAGTCTTTGCGACGAGATTCGATTGCAAGTGAGGACAGTCATTCAGATAGCTGGGCACTTATTGTTAAAGGCACTTTTTAGGGAAACAAAACTCGTTCTAGACGCACCTACATATGTATTTCAAGTGGTTTCCGCTGTATGAATCTCTATTTTATGGGGTCCACTTAGGCATGGTTTATTTCCTAAAATCTAAATCTAGCGTCTTTCTTCTTTTTCGCATTGTACAGTTCTCATGGCACTAAGCTCTGTCGGTACATTGAAGAGACATACACATTTAATGGTGAACGCTACGTCCAGTCTTAATAAATGCGCTCCAAAATGTTGTATTCATAAATTCATTGCGTTGTACTACTTTACTGTTAAACACAGTATAGTTTAATATTAAAGTAGAAGATAATAACAGACATACTTACCCCTTTAAAATCTACCTAACTCTCATTATTGTGTACATGGTAGATATTATCGTTAGAAGACATCCTTGAAAAGAAAACAAAAAGTAGGCTGCTTTCGTGGTTTGCATTCAAATTGCATTCAATGAACCTATGTGTTGATGTCATTTTGAAACGATTGGTTGAAAATCAGAAAGTTTTAAACACTGCTAAATACAGGTAAATAGGGTTATACGTGAACAAGTATCACTGAGAACATTTAGTGTTATCAATAAAGTATGCAATAAATTATAACGTGTGTGTATCTTGTTTGCATTGTTCAAGGTTAAAATAACGTAACAATGTGAACCTGTTTATTTTTAAAATGATACATTGTGCGTTTATTCTCAATACTGATTGCCATTGGAAGACTAGGATATAGCCATTGCCAAGGTAAATTTAAAATAGGCATGTCTTACTAAGAGTACCTATAAGAGTTACTATACGTATCGTGCCTTTGTAGTAAAATTAAATAATTATACCTTGTATTTTTGCCAAAGCAAATGTACAGGGTGCGGGATCACGTGACTTTGTGGGGTTCACAAGAGTGAACGTTAATAGATGTAAACACACCGGTAAGATTTTTTTAAATACCTCTTTCAAACAATTTTTTTCGTGAGAATTTTAACTAGTGCATTAAAGACAGTTTTTAATGCTGCTTATGGTAATGTGAACTACGTCAGAATTACTGTATTTAATAAGCCTGTGTTCTTGGGCAAACATTCGATATTCAATTATGTATTCTTAAATCTTAAGATATCGGCACAAACATACAACTAGCATAGCTGTCTTTTATGCGCTAAAGAATGTTGCAAATGTATTTAAATAACTTGAGATATTTGCAAAAATAAAGTTCGTATTGGTGTGTTTATATTCTGTCCAGCCCGAGTGTAAACCCCTGAAAATCCCGTTGATCCTGCACCCTGATGTAGTTTAAATGTATATTACGTCTTGCACTTATATCTGTTTACCAACGATCTTTTTACAAACGTCATGTTTGTTATCATCGTGTAAGTAGTCCATTTTACGGCTTTAAGTGCGACATGATGTTTTTATATTCATCTTACGTTCGGATATTGTATAACCTTCGTCCTTGGTGCAGACATTTATATTCATCGGTATTATTTGTTAGTCTTAATGCACTTCATTTGTACAAAAACGATATAAAACACATACTGTAATAGCATTTTAGAGCGCAACTTTTACTGGAGTGTTTTATGTAGTCAACATTCACAGTTGTTCTGCCTGGACGCGTATTTGAATATCCAATAAGCAAATCCAGAATATCTCAACTTGTTAATTTACAGTATCGACTAACATCTCATCTCCAGTGCCCACTTAGAAATCTCATACTTAGTCTCAACATGTCATACTATTGTTTATCAAAATAATAGGCCACCTTAAGTAATCACTTTTAAATATGCTTTATTGGTTTCACTAAGGTGTGTATGGTATTAATGCAATACTGCTGCAGCTTCTGGAGTTTCACTTCTTATTATTGAAACACTTTTGACTTTGCAGAACTAAAATGAAAATTTAAATTTCTCAAATACCTTATCAAGCTAATGAGATGGGGTTCAAGTATAATTTTACCTAATGATAAAGGGGTTAAATACTATTTAGGCTTATCCCTTATTTGGGGCTTTGACTGTGCCATTTTTTTCATGAGAGGGATCCAGGATCTATAGGCATGAAAAACACAAACAAATACAAAATAACATAATTACTTTGTTTTTGTATATTATCTATTTTTAGATACTGATTTTCATAGCAGTATGCACATTTTCACTCTTGGGATATCTTTTATTTTTAGGTGAACTGGCTATTGACTTCAAAATAGTAAGACCAGATAAAACTTCATCATTTCTGTCTAATGATCAAGTGTCTGCTAACAGTGTAAGCAATGACAGATTGCAGATCATTTGTAGAAAAAACAACATTCCAAATATGTTTGACTTAAGTGTCATCAACTTCAACAAAATTACACAGAGTGGTGAGCAACAGATAGCTACAATGCAAACTAGAATATCAATGGGTAATGGCTTCAAAAATCCGTATCTTGTAGCAAGCGGCACTGGCGGGATGCAAGTAGTTGGAAGCTACAGTGACACAGATCCGACCCTTGGAATATCATTACCAGTTAACACTCTGAGCTGTAATGATCAACATGCGTACAAGTGTACACTTTCCTACGGATTTTCTGTGGGTCTAAGTTACAGTGATGGAAAATCTGATGTGAGCAGAAATCTAACTGTTACAGGTAATTATTTGTATGTGTTTGAAAATGTAAACCTTCTTAGGTTGGCGCTTAGAAATCTGAATTAGTAGCCAATATGAGATTTCAGTAGCCATCGGCTACTGGTAACGCTAACATAGGCTAAGCTCTCATGTGTGTTTCACTTTAGTTGTTGACATTTGTTCCACAAAATCTGATCGAAATTTTCTCCCAAAAAGCCAAACGTTTCCATATCTAACAAACTCAATAATTGGTTTATTAAGTTTATTATACAGCTTATGTGTAGTGGGAAAAACGGTTTCTGTTTTTTGTACATAGATTGTTCGTGAAATCAAACTTTGCCAATGGAACGCATCAGTGTGACTGATGTCCATGTTTAATTAGTGTCGCCTATTGTTTCTAGTATGACTTATTTTAATTAGAACAACGATACAAATTACAATAAGTGCCCCAGATAAGCTGCAAATGTGCTTATTTCACTCAATTAAGATATTAAGAAACGCAAAGAAATAGAATATAATGTGGATACTATTGAGTACTCAACCATTTTGACTTTGACGCACAATCCTTTAAATTGATGCATACAATATACAAGAGCCTCGATTTATTCTATTTTTTGGTATTTTCTCTTTGGAAATTTTTATTGTATCGCAGCAACGCTTTGGCATTGTGCATAATATGCATACTGTTTTTCAAGCTTTTGTACAAAGGACAACATTAATTTGGACATGTTTAGTTTGGATTTAAGTCACTGTGATATGTTTGGTAGATTGACAGAATTTAATTTTCAGAAATTTCACTGGCATACATTCAGATCTGATTGTTTGTTCACAGTTTGTAGGTTTAAAATGTATAGATCACTCTGCAGTTAAAATCCATGACATATGTTTTGACAATACCACTCTTATATAATTAAAATTGTTATTAACAGACTAAAACAAGTAAATACAATGTCATGTACTGTTACATGTCAAGATACATGTAAAAGTGTTTATAAGATTATTTATAAACATTTGGGTAGATAGAAACTTGCAATAATCCGTAACAGATCATGTTCGTAAAACCAAGAACTTGTCAATTTATGTGTACATTTGGTTATAAATACTTAATCATAATTTTGTATTGTTAATACTTTATTCAGTGTTTACGTTTATTCCCTTAAAAAAGCATTACTAACACTGGTCAGGAACTTCCTTTGTACATTTTTTCAAAATACTAGGCTGCAAATATTTGAACTTGACTTGCCCAGAGTGTACAGGCATCCACCAGAGATTAATTAAGAAGGTTGATTCAATGAGTCTAACAAAACAACTCGCATTTGAAAACATTTGTTGTGTCTTGGACGCTCATACTTCTGTACGATGCGTTTTTCTTGAGTTTAATGCGTCAGAGACCCATGACGCTGACCATTGACAGTAGGTTAATCTATGACCCACTAACTTTCATTGCTTCTTCACACGTTTGCATTTGTATGGCTTTTCTCCCATGAGATCTGAATCAATAGATAATTTCTAATGTATCTCTACCTACTCTTAATATTACTGTGCCATTCAATGCTCTTCTGTTGTTTCCTCCTGCTGAATGTGTGCATGTTTTTATGTTGGTCTTTTCAGTCCTACCTTCCAGAACTGAGTTGAAAGCATACAACACGTCATCATCATTTGCGACGAATGAAATCCTCAACACTGGACTTGATTCCACCTCGTTGGAGATAAAACTGACCTGCAAGGCATTTCTTGGAACCCATAACAACGGGGCGATCTTATGGAGGAAGAGCAACATTGTGGCTGGTAGTGGGTTTGCTTCCAACATTCCAAACACTGGCAAACATTAGGAGGGTCTATTGGTACCAGCTGGTTGTCAGTTTAAAAAAAAACGGACAGTATCATGTACAACATGACGGATATAGACTCCAACCGAACGAACGAACAACAATCTTCTTCAAATTCAGTGCTATATAAGTGATCCTAGCTCCCCTGTTACTCTTCCTGAGACAACTCCATTGACACTTTCAAAGACTTAAATGCATGCGTGCATTTTTGCATGATCGTGATCATGCAGCTTGCAATTTGAATGTACAGGTATCTCTTTACATGGGAATTTTCATCTTATATAACACGCCAATCTTCTTCACAATTCTAATAGTAATTTATTGTTCACAAATTGAAAAAAAAAATATTTTGAATAAACAATTCATATTAATTAAGTTTTTTATTGAACATGTGTAAATAATTTTTAAATATGGTTTCAATCCAATATGTGGCAGTCATAGCAAAAAGGACAAGCCTGTAGTGTGGCACTGGTAAACTTGGAATAGCAGTGTTCAAAATTATATAGGCAAGCCTGTAGCAGTTTCATGCTCTCAATGAGAAACATTTCTTGTAGTACATTTGACAATGTACAAAGACTGTAGCTCTTCTAAATTAGGATTTTTTCTTCAACTATGTATTCTCAGCTACAATGATCACACTGTCAGTAATACATATACGCTTCTGTAGAAGGATGTATTTGCTCCATTGATAAACCATGTGTAATACTATGGTTTTTCATGCAAAGCTTAACTAGTGTTGATGACTAAGTTTAAACTTGTATGATTTCAGTGAATGTAAATGAACCCATCACAGGAGGATTGGCAATTGCAGGTAAACTGATAATAGATTTTCTTAATATTTAAAAGTATCATTACACATATTGCAACACAATTAGGTCCTGACTCAAATCTGAACTGTGCAAGTCCCATATTTTTGTATTGACAACCAAACTAAGATTTTGGCAACAGTGAAGACAATATGATACATAAGTTTTACAACTATACTATTTTGTAAAAAGTATCACTCTTTTCTATAGAAATAAATGTGTTTGCATTAAAAGCCTTATACTTTTTGAGACGCTCTGAAGTACATTATCTGGGTGAAAACAGAATGTGGTCTTTAGAGTGGAACCTGAGAATGCTGCCATTATATTGCTGCAAATTTGTTAAGCTTTATAACATCTAACTGGCCACAACTCATAAACAGAGAGTTTAATATACAAAAATGTTCGTCGGGGTCTGTAGATTTCAGAACAAGATGTCGTTTTTCTGGAAA
>VMBQ01012136.1:4914-19815 GCA_007657795.1 Dreissena rostriformis | reverse complement strand
TAACTCTTTACAAATAAGCCTAACCGTATATTTATTGTTTTATTTCTAGTTGAACTAGTTTTCTCTCACTGAGAGCTCTCTGACTACATTCAGCATTAAAACATTTTTTATTTTTTTTGCAGATTAACGTTATATCTTAAATATAAAGGACATATTATAAATCTTTTTTTAGCTCGGCTGTTTTTCGAAGAAAACCCGAGGTATTGTCATAGCCAGCTCGTCCGCCGTCGGCGTCGTCCCGGCGTCCGAAAACTTTAACATTGGCCATTTATAACTTTTGCAATATTGAAGCTAGCAACTTGATAATTATTATGCATGTGTATCTCATGCAGCTGCACATTTTGAGTGGTGAAAGGTCGATAATGTCAAGGTAATCCTTCAAGGTCAAAGGTCAAAGGTCAAATTATTATTATTTTTTTTTTTCGTATTATTCAAAACTGCATCCACAGCCTAGCGTTGGCACCCGCTCTGCGGTGCTTTTGTTCATAATTCGTTTTGACCCATTTTTCTTCTTCATTAACTAAGATAAACTTTATCCTGGTAATTTCCAACACTACGAAGAGCAAAGTTTAGACATTTATTTATTGCGTTTTGTAAATAGTGCATTGAATGAAACTGACCAAATTAAAATATTTCACCATTTTTAATGGGATGAAGTGGAGAGCCCGCTCATTCGTGAGAGTTTTCTATAGGTATCATGATTTTTTTAAACATAAGTATTTGTTCAGTAAAGTGCAACCGCGCGTTTTAAACGTTTAGAAAAATGTCGGATCAGTGTGGGGACTTCATATTACAAGCGCACGGTTGCACTTTACTGAAACAATACTTTATCCCATTAAAAATGGTGAAATATTTAAAAAGACATCCTTAAAAATGTTATCTGGTCGCGCTTTATTCCCCCAACACAGATGTTAAAAGGTCACGTGGTAAAGGCACCGTGGCTATTGGTCCAGGAAATCTCTAAAAAAAAATGAAATTATTTTCTCTATTAATGACTTCTATTACATCCTATTTCTTAATAAAATAGTTTTAGAATATATACACTGTTTAATTGAAATACAAAGAAAGTCTGACTTAAGTTTTTTTTTTTTTTTTAGCTCAACTGAGCACAACGTGCTCATGGTGAGCTATTGTGATCGCCTTTTGTCCGTCGTGCGTCGTCCGTTGTGCGTCGTGCAGCGTCAATATTTACCTTGTTAACACTCTAGAGGTCACATTTATTGTCCAATCTTCATGAAACTTGGTCAGAACATGACTTTTGTGTCCCAATTACATCTTGGACGAGTTCGAAAATGGTTCCGGTTGGTTAAAAACATGGCTGCCAGGGGGCTAGCAGTTTTCCTAATATGGCTATAGTAAAACCTTGTTAACACTCTAGATGTCACATTTTTAGTCCAATCTTCATGAAACTTGGTCAGAACATGTGGCCCAATAATATCTTGGACAAGTTCGAAAAGGGTTCCGGTTGGTTGAAAAACATGGCCGCCAGGGGGCGTGGCAGTTTTCCTTATATGGCTATAGTAAAACCTTGTTAACACTCTAGAAGTCACATTTTTAGTCCAATCTTCATGAAACTTGGTCAGAACATGTGTCCCAATAATATCTTGGACGAGTTCGAAAATGGTTCCGGTTGGTTGAAAAACATGGCTGCCAGGGGGCGTGGCAGTTTTCCTTATATGGCTATAGTAAAACCTTGTTAACACTCTAGAAGTCACATTTTTAGTCCAATCTTCATGAAACTTGGTCAGAACATGTGTCCCAATAATATCTTGGACGAGTTCGAAAATGGTTCCGGTTGGTTGAAAAACATGGCTGCCAGGGGGCGTGGCAGTTTTCCTTATATGGCTATAGTAAAACCTTGTTAACACTCTAGAAGTCACATTTTTAGTCCAATCTTCATGAAACTTGGTCAGAACATGTGTCCCAATAATATCTTGGACGAGTTCGAAAATGGTTCCGGTTGGTTGAAAAACATGGCTGCCAGGGGGCGTGGCAGTTTTCCTTATATGGCTATAGTAAAACCTTGTTAACACTCTAGAAGTCACATTTTTAGTCCAATCTTCATGAAACTTGGTCAGAACATGTGTCCCAATAATATCTTGGACGAGTTCGAAAATGGTTCCGGTTGGTTGAAAAACATGGCTGCCAGGGGGCGTGGCAGTTTTCCTTATATGGCTATAGTAAAACCTTGTTAACACTCTAGAAGTCACATTTATTATCCAATCTTTATGAAACTTGATCAGAACATTTGTTCTAACAATAGCTTGGCTGAGTTTGAAAATGGTTATGGTTCGTTGAAAAATATGGCCGCCTTGGGGGGGGGGCAGTTGTCCTTATATGGCTATGGTGAAAACTTGTTGACGCTATATTAGCCTATTTATTGGCCAATCTTCATGAAACTTGGTCAGAAAATTTGTCCCAATGAAATCTTGGCAGAGATTGAAACTGGGTCATAGTAGCTCAACAACTAGGTCACTAGGTCAAATATAAAAAAACATGTTAAAAGTCACTTTTTTGGTCCAATCTTCATGAATCAGCTTGCATTTTTTCAGAATAGTCTAGTTCCTTTAGCTCTCAGGTGAGCGCCTTAGGGCCTGATGGCCCTCTTGTTTTTTTTTTTGAGATTTCAACACATTTTATTTCGAGATTGCAAACAAATATATATACAATTATGAACAATGATACAATCATGTAATGCAATCAGAAATGAACAAAAAAACATAATCCAATCATGTAATATGCAATACCGTTAATTAGATTCAAGATATCTAAATTCTTAAATATCTAATGCATGTAATTTTGTGTTGATACTTGTTTCTGACTTAAGTTGGTCATGCACATATATGCTTTAGACTCTTTGAAAACTAATAGGGTGTTTTGGGTTATAAAAATGAGTTAAGGTTGTTATCCCCCGCCAAAGGCGGAGGGATATTGTTTTGGCGTTGTCCTTCCAGCCCTCCTTCCGTCCGTCCTTACGTCCGTCCGTCCAGCACTTTTGTGTCCAGAGCCATATCTTGGAAGTGCTTTGGCGGATTTCATTGAAACTTGGTATGAGTATATATATGGATAAGAGGATGATGCACGCCAAATGGCATTGCACAGCATCTGTTAATAATGGAGTTATGGTTTTTTGTATCTTGAAAAAATGCTTTTTACTATAAGCTTACAGCTGTCCAGAGCCATATCTGGCAAGTGCTTTGGCGGATTTCATGGAAACTTGGTATGAGTATACTTGGTGTGAGTATATATATAGATAAGCGAAAACCCATCACATGTACAAATGAGTTACAAAAATAATTGACAAAAGGCAAAACCCTTCACTTATACCTTTTCTTACATAGTTCTACACCCATCCATAAACAAAATTTATTTGGCGGGGGATATCAATTCAACGAATTTGCTTGTTTTTTTTTAATTGGAAGCAAGAATTGTAATTGACTTACAATTGAGTAGAACATCATCAAACTAGACGGAAAGAATGTGTAAATGACGATGCCATCTTGTCAGAACATGATGCTGCTTATGTGCTACCAGGCTGTGTGCTACTCGTACCTAGTGCTATCCCACGATAGCTTTTTGGACAGTTAATCAGGTGGTCTTTTAACCTCTTTGCAGATGACAACAAATTTGACTGAGAAAAATTGACCCCTTAAATTTGTCTATTACCCAACTACATGCTTACCCTATGAAATTATTACTTCCTAAACCATTTAAAATGATTACAAATAGTTACCGGATCTAAGATGATCCTTATTTAAAAAATGATCAAAAGGAGTCAAAACTGATTGAGTGTGTATCTTATCTTTCAGGTAATGAACAATGCTGGTGGCTATGTATTCACAATGGATGATATGGACCGATGCAGGAGGTTTCTCATCATGGGCACAGAAGGCGGCACTTACTACGCGAAAGAAACAGAGCTTAAAAGAGAAAATATTCAGTGCATCGACCGGTACGTATTACATAAAAACATTTATTTGTCACAGAGTGAGAAAATTGTGTATGCATTTGGTTACTCGAGTCTGGGACCCCATGGTTATCACATTGGTTATTACCACAATTATCACTGCTTACACATCAATTGTTTTGATTGTCTTTAGGTTTTACAATTTATGTGGCCTTAAGTATAACATAAGAATTAGAAATGTGTTTTTATTGTGCTACATAATCTAGAAATTATGTATTTGTCACATTATTGCTGTGTCACGTTTAAACACATGCATTTGATGGAAACATTTCTTCAACTGTAATTTCAAGAACTATTGTTTAAAGATAATGCCTCATCTATGATTTGTTGTTTAGTAGAATAACCTATGAATCAATTCATTCTTTGTCTATAAAACGCCAAATGTTTTTTATTGTGCTTATTCCAAGGCAGCAACCCCAGTTTTATTAGCTCGGCTGTTTTCGAAGAAAACCCGAGGTATTGTCATAGCTCTCTTGTCTTCCGCGTCATCGTCGTCTTGGTCGTCGTCTGAAAACTTTAACATTGGCCATAACTTTTGCAATATTGAAGATAGAAACTTGATATTTGGCATGCATGTGTATCTCATGGAGCTGCACATTTTGAGTGGTGAAAGGTCAAGGTCATCCTTCAAGGTCAAAGGTAAAAAATTTGTGGCCCAAATCGCTTATTTTATGAATACTTTTGCAATATTGAAGATAGCAACTTGATATTTGGCATGCATGTGTATCTCATGGAGCTGCACATTTTGAGTGGTGAAAGGTCAAGGTCATCCTTCAAGGTCAGAGGTCANTTCAAGGTCAAAGGTCAAAAAACCTTTTTTTTCTTTTTTTCATGTGTATCTCATCGACCTGCACATTTTGAGTGGTGAAAAGGTCAAGGTCAATGATGACCTTCAAGATCAAAGGTAAAAACACCAAATCCAAGCACCCACAGCGGAGCGTTGGCATCCGTTCGGAGGTGCTCTTGTTCTTTTTATGCCCCCTTCTTCGAAGAAGAGGGGGTATATTGTTTTTGGCCTGTCTGTCTGTCATTGTATGTGTGTGTCTGTCTGTTCCAAAACTTTAACCTTGGTCATAACTTTTGCAATATTGAAGATAGCAACTTCATATTTGGCATGCATGTGTATCTCATGGAGCTGCACATTTTGAGTGGTGAAAGGTCAAGGTCATCCTTCAAGGTCAAATGTCAAATATATGGGGGGTGGCATAGTGTTTGACAAACACATCACTTGTTTGTTTGTTTATTTGTTACGTATTTGTTTATCTTATCTAATACATTTTTTTTGTGTCTCACTGTTTGGCAATAAGTTTCTAGCCTTAAATTAAGGCCACATGCTGTAAAAATGATTCTCTCCTGCTGAGTTGATTTGGTGTTAAATGTTATATGCCTATATGTGCAATATTGTCTAATGCAGATTAATATCAGCTGGAAGGGGAATCGAAGCTGTGGAAGCAATCCGTGATGTAAGCATCAACCGACGAAATGTGCGTCAGAATTCTCTGCTGTATGCGTATGCCATCTGTTGTCGATCCAACAACAAAGAGGTGAAGAAGCGAGCTTACAGCTACCTGTCAGAGATATGCCGGATCCCGACTCATCTCTTCATGTTGATCAAGTTTTGTGAGGAGGAGAGCAAGGGAGAAGGGGAACCAGCTACTGGTATGTAGTTGTCATATCCACAGTTCAGAATAAGCAACCCAGGCTATCAGGCTGTTTGGGAAATAGTTATGCCCCCTTTTAAAGAAATGGGCGAATTTGACTTTGCACCTGTGCATTGGTCGGTCTGTCAGACGGTTGGTCTGAAACAACAGAGGCATTTAAGTTCAATTAATAATTCCAAAGAAGGTTTCTTAAAAACCTGTGGAACAGTGAAAAATGCTGGGCTTGACATTAACGGTAGTCCAATTGTGCAGGACAACCAAAATATTGGTCTGGATAAGTAAAACAACAATAATAGTCAAATAAGTGAAACAATTCAAGGTCTTCTCTTTTTCCTATAAACTAGCCAGAGCATTTGTTAAAAAAATAAGGTGTTGGAACTTCCTTTTAAAACTTGCTTTTACATTTAAACTTTAAAGCGCGAAGTATTCCAAGACTTAAACACTATACCGTATGGTTAAATAGGGAGATAAATTGCATAGGTAAAAACAACAGTTGAACACTGTTGTCGTAAGGTCCCTTATATTTTATTTAACAACGTCATTCTGGCTTGCGGTTTATTTACGTCAGTTTTTGTTTATACATTGTTAAAGTTGACACTCATTAGGCTGTTCTAGTCAATTTTGTTTGTATAAGAATAAATGTTTTATTATGCAGAATAATTTGCTGTTACACTATTAATGTTCTATTGTGATTGTAACATGATTGTGATATATGATGAAGTTAATTGATAGTTTAAAATATCAGTCATTTTGCATCATTGGTTGGTGGTTTGTGTTAATTATACTGAAGGATTTAGGGACGATGTAACGAGACACTCTTCTAGTCTACTATATGCAATACAACCATATACAAATCCGTATGTACATGTATATTCAGGAACTGGATGGGGTAGAGCCCACAAACGAGCAGTTGCAAAATGGTACACAAACTTCGTCAACAATCCGGAGAAGTTGGCACGTCTTGTAACCAAGTATAAGAACAGAGAGGGCTGGACACACAAAGACCTTCTGCGACTGGCCCATGTCAGCACTAAGGACCCTGTGGTTGGATTCATATTAAGGTTGTGAACTATTCACAAAAACATCAGTTTGGCAAATGCGAATTAAATTTTGCTCCGTGTGACTATTATTTTCTAAATACCTGCTTGGGTGACCTGATGTTGAGGTCGGTTTGGTTTTGTACCAGGTGCTTGCCTCTTGTTGCTATGTGATTAGACTGTGTCACTGTTTGGTACACTAAATTGTTATGATCATACTGTTCGTAATAGCTACCAGTCTATGGGTGGAGGAAATATTTATGTCAACATTGTTTATTTTCCTGCAAAATGTCAAAATGTTTTAACAACTTGAAAAACACAATTCATGTTGACAAAATTATCTTCCAAGTGGAGCTGACTATGAAAAAAAATTAAAATGGGAAAGACCCAGAAACTAAAAAAAAAGTGATAGGTAAACAAAAACTGGTCCATTAAAAAAATGCATTTTCCCTGTGTTTTAAAGAAATGACTGGGCAATAATTTTTAAATATGCCTTTCATTTTACAATATGTCTCTTAATTTCAGGTACATTGTCAAAGGCTACGATAAGGCCCAGGAGATGTACCTATGCAACACAGCCAGACAGACAGATGAAATAGCACGCCTGGCGCTTCTCGAGGGCATCGACAACCTCATACGCGGCGTCGATCAAGCAAGCGCGGCAACAGACCCCAACCAGCTATGTGAGCTCATTGAGAAGTATCAGCTAAACTGGGAACACTGTCCCTCACAGTTGCTGCGAAGTCCTGAAGTGTGGCGCCAGTTACTGAAAAAGATGCCCATAGAGGCGATGGTGCGGAACCTTGGACGGATGACAGAGCTGAAGTTGTTTGACGGAGAAGGTGGTCAGGAGTCGTTGGTTAGTGTCAGAACTGTGTGAATTAAGGCCTAGATTAAGGAATGTCTGGTCCCTCCATGGGGTATTTGGCTTACTGCATTGATACACCATCAAATATCTTTCCTATAATCTTTCTCTCAGCTGACTTGTAAATGGTTTACTTCACTGTTTCCTTTGTATATGTGTATTGAACAATGCTGATTAGTGTGTCATTTCATTCTTACCACAGCAATAGTGCCAGTAAACAGGGGTCATATAAAGAAGGCTTAAACTAGGCCTGTAAGCCTAGACTTTTAAGGAATAGTCAACTAGACGACATGAGGTATCATGAAAAAACAAGAACTATTAAAACATATCACCAATCCATTGCATCATTGTAAAATGAAAACACATTTTGAATATGGTTTCTACGCATTTAAAAACTTGGTAACCTGGTCAAATCTTAGATAACTCTTGTTACCACTCTTAAAAAGATATTTATGACTCAAACTTAATGAAACTTGGTCGGAATATTTATTTTATACATTTTCTAGGATGAGGGAAAATTTTGGTCATCTGCATCCAATCAATATTGATGAATGTCAGAATGTTAATCTTGACAATAACTAGGGCAAGTTTGAATATGGGCAACACACGTCTAAACACTAGGTCACCAGGTCAAATCTTTAATAACAATTGTACCTCTGTAGGGGAAACATTAATGACTGGAGCTCGATTAAACTTAGTAAGAATGTGTATCTTGTCAAGATCAAGGCCAAGTTTGAATCTAGGTCAGGTGCATCCAAAAATTAGGTCACGAGGTCAAATCTTAAACAAAAAAAACTTGCCAATTCAATGGCCACATTTATGTCTCAGTCTTGATTGTCAAAATGCTTATCTTTAAATATGAAGGCCATGTTTGAATCTGGGTCAAGTGGGGTCAAAAACTAGATACCCAGGTTACGACTTCATATGTGAACTCAGGTCAGCGCTTAACAGACTTTTGTTTACTCGAGCATTTCTCTCTTTCCTTTGCGACCTTGATGTACATAAAGAACTGCCATCATATTGTATGTTATACTACTGCATGTACTTCCTATTTGAATAAACAATAAACTGAAATTTAGCCAACTGATAATGTTGATGACCTTTATGTTGCAGGAGTTAGTACTTGACAAGCTGCGATCCATCAACACTGAGGCTGAAGTGCCGATGGAGGAGGAAGGGGAGGGGGGAGAGGGGCCAAGTAGGGGCCACAGGGTCAACTTCCTGCACCCTTTCAAGATCCTTCTGGCCCTTGAGGCATACAGGAAAGGTAGGCATTATACTTGTTTGATAGACACAAACTGTCAACAACGAACTGCATTATGAGAAAGGAATGTTTCTTATAAAATAAAATTTGGTAACAGACCCTTCAATAAAAAGGGAAAAACATTTTATTTGATATGAAGTTGTGCAAGTGCAACTTTTAGTATCCTACATTAAAAATTAATTTAATTGTGTCCCTTTTCAAGTTTCTATAACATGATTAATACAACTTACTAAATATTGCAGCATGCGGCTTTGGAGGATATCTGTTTCTTCTGTGACAATCGCTAGTTTTGTTTATCAGTTCAGGAAAGCCAAAAGAAAGGTAAGCTGATCTGGGTCCCTAACCAACAAATCGTTGACGCCCTTGACTCCGCCTTCTACCAGGCATTCTCCCAAGTCCCGCCTACTGGCAAGAAGTTCTACCTGGGGGTTGATGTCAGCGGATCTATGGGTGTGCCTGTACTCGGATCCAGGTAAAAAACAAACAGCAGAATCACATTTCGATTTTGTTTGCATTTGGCCAATTTTTAGTGGTGGTATATAACTATAATGGTTGTTTTAAGCTTATCTAAGCATCGTCCTTAAAGAGTTAATTACCATAAACATTTCCATTATGCCTCCCATTCAAGAAGTGGTGTTAGTCTGTATGTCTGTATACCATTTCATTTCCTTATGATATCTATAGAATGCTTTGACGATGATCGAAATTGGTATGCTCATTAATTGGAAGAAAATGTTGATGCCTATTAATCAAGGTCAAAGGTGAAGGTTACAGATAAAACATGGAATTTGTTTCTTCACTATATGTTATGAAGTCTTTTGACCAACGATCATCCATATAGGAATGCTGGTAATTTGTAAGGAAAGGACAAAGCTAAATAATTTTGGGGTCACAGGGGTCGACTTTTAGGGAGAAATCACTTCTCCCTTGACTGAGATTAAGGAAAAGTCACAAGAAATCAAGAAGTCATGTTTATGTATATTTATATTATATATCTTGTGATAAGTTACATATTTTTAGCATTTGAAAGTATTGAAAAATAAAATGTAAAAGTATCTATTCTGAACATTGAATTATCTTACTTGTTAAATGTAAGCATTACAAAATCTGCAGGCTGTTATCTACACTTATCAATGGTGTCCGTCTGACATAAAAGGTCTTTTATTTGAATGCTGAGAAGTGGCCAATTTCTGGGGAGTTTATATCTAGAGGCCATTTCAAAAGAAATCTATCAATTCTATTGTACCGGAAAAATGCATGTGCTATAAAAATAGCATGAATGAATTAGCATGATAAAGGATCATATGTCATTCTATTGTAGCGTGATCACATGTCAGATGGCGGCTGCTGCTATGATGATGACCACTGTGAGAACAGAGGCAAAGTGTGAGATCAGAGGTAAGGCATGCTTTCTTGCTGTCCGATTAGCCATTGAGCGTTTTAGAGCTCTTTTCTGGCCAAAATTTGGACCCATTCACCAGCTCAAAAGGTACATTCCCCTCCCTATTATAATCTGAAATTCTCATCTTAATGTAAGCTTTATTTTGAAAAAGAAAATGACTAAATATTGCCAACAAAAATGTGTCTTATCAAACAAACAGATTTAACTGACAGAATGTCTTTAAGGTACAAATTGCTTCATTGTTAGCACGGATGTTTGTTACTGGTTATTGATGTGTTGTTGGTTTAGCATATTTTGATAAGGGGTGCAAGAAAGAAAAAAAAAAGTAAACAAATATTTTTCAGGTTTTGACATAAATTACAAATCCATGAATTGAAGATCTAATTAGAATGCCTTATTTTACGAATCCACAAAATTTCAACAGAAATACACAAAACACGGTATGCAGCAAGGAAAATGAATGAAATAATTGTCTTAAGTCAGGGAATGCAGACACTAATTTAATGTACACCAATAATTGTTGCTAACTTTTTAGACAAACATGTATATAAATAGTGACAAAAAGTTATAAACATTATTGAAAATAATGCAGTACTAAAATTTCTATCATTTTTTTAATATGTTAAATTTGGCAACACATTTATGCATCAATTATTATGCGCCCCTTCAAAGAAGAGGGGGTATATTGTTTTGCTGGATATCAGTGGGTCCGTCTGTCAGTGTGTCTGTCGGTAGACCAGTTTGTTTCAGATCAACAACTTGTGAAAGGATTGACTGATTGGCTTGATACTTCACATGTGCATTGGCCTTGGAAAGTAGATGACCCCTTTTGAAATTGGGGTCACTAGGTCAAAGGTCAAAATCACTGTCACAATAAGTGTGAAAATTGTTTCCGATTAATAACTTGTCAACAAATTGACCGATTGGCTTGATACTTCACATTTTGATTGGCCTTGGACAGTAGATGACCCCTATTGAAATTGGGGTCACTAGGTCAAAGGTCACTGTCACAATAAGTGCGAAAATCGTTTCCAATCAATAACTTGTCAACCAATTGACCGATTGGCTTGATACTTCACATGTGCATTGGCCTTGGACAGTAGATTGCCCCTATTGAAATTGGGGTCACTAGGTCAAAGGTCAAGTTCACTGTCACAATAAGTGTGAAAATCAATGCCCTGTTTGGGGGGAATATGTCTCAGACTGCTGATCTCTTGTTTATATTTAGGTTATCATGTACTACCACTAGTAAAGACACCACTTGCAAATAATTTGCTAATTTATTGTAAATTAATTGTTAGTCTGATACATTTTGTTATGGAAAAAAAATGCAAATTCTCCTCAGTGGGTTTACAATCTGATTGTATTTTTTCAAGATTTTTTTAGTTGTTAATGGCAATATTTTGCATCAATATTTTTTTGCTTGTGCATATTATTCAATAGAGACCACATTTTTTAAGTATCTGTCTTTATGTTCATATCATGTTTATTAGCATTCAGTGACCGCATGGTGCCACTTGAAATTGAACGCAAAGACAAGATGCAGACAGTACTGGACAAAATGAGGAACATGACTTTCGGCTCGACAGATTGTTCCGTACCCATGAAAGATGCAATCGAGAGGGGGCTGAGAGATATCGATGTCTTTATGGTGTTCACAGACTGTGAGACATGGTATGAGAAACAAAATTACCATAACAATTGTCAACCCCAAAACCCTATTCAGTAAAAAAAAAGCGAAATTGACCATTAAAGAAGAAAAAAAAAGAGAAGAATGCAGAGCCAAAAAAACACAACTGAGCAGTTCATCCTGCTTCCTAGCGTATATTTTTTCAGAAAAAAAATAAAATTGGTTGAGTGTGCAGTGATGGACTCTTGTTGTATTTTCCTCCCAACATCTGAAACATAAGCCATCTTTAGTACCATTACTGGACATTTCATATGAACATGTTCGACATTTTGTTTTGTTCACTGGAAAATGTTTTGCAAAAGATAATTACAGTTAAACTGATGTATTGGTAAAAAAATCCAGTGATGCAGTTAGTTTGAAATAGCCCTTTAACTTAAACAGCAAGGAATTCCTGAAATGATATCTCTCAAAATAAGTAATTTTATATTGATATAATCATAATGTGTAAAACATTTTTCAAGAATTAAGAACACTATAACCATATCACAGTTTCCATCTGTCATGTTTCAGGATTGGAAACGTCCACCCATGTCAGGCGTTGGTGGAGTACCGAAAATACTCTGGGAAACCAGATGTGAAACTGATCGTGTGCGGTATGACCGCCTCAGAATTCACGATCGCCGACAAAGATGATAAATACATGCTCGACATCGCAGGATTTGACTCCTCCGCTCCAGAGTTAATAGAACGGTTCTCCCGTGGGGAAGTGTAGTGGTGTTTGGTTTGAGGGAATGGAGCATTTTGCTGATTCACTTTTTAGCAAATACTGTATATGACGATTTTCTTTATTAAACGGAAAATAATGAATAAACAAGCTATTGCCAAGCAATGATGTCCCCTACCGGCTCCACCATTGTCAGATTTTTTATTTTATTTTTTTAAATATTTGTTGCCATAGCAACCAGAATTTTTGACGTAGGAACAAAATGAAATGACGTGCATAGTCTCCATATTGCCATCTGCCCATATTTCAAGTTTCATGAAAAAATATGAAGAACTTTTAAAGTTATCGCAGGATCCAGAGAAGTGTGACAGACAGACTGACGGACAGACTGAGGGACGGACAGAGCGCAAACCATAAGTCCCCTCCGGTGAAACTGGTAGGGGACAAAAATACCAGATGGAGAACATGAGTAACAGCAATAAAACCAAATGAAACAATTCCAAGATTTTTGTGATTTTTTTCTCTATGATTATTACAGCTTTATCCGGTCAAAGTCAATACAGAAGAACTGACTCTTCACTGTGATTCTTGTTTGAAGAATTTTGAGAGCAGCTGCTTATTGCTGAAGTTGTAAACTGAAAATCAACACAAATGAGCTTTGCTCTGGGAAAACTGGGCTTAAATCATTGCATGTACCTTTAGTGTCCCAGTATAGCCTCTGCAGTCCGCCCAGGCTCATTTCCGCTTTTATGGAATTGTTTGTTTAAAGGAAGTCTCTTCTTAACAAAGATCCAATCTTTGCGGAAAGTGTCGTCCCTGTGTAGGACACAGGCTAATCTGGGACAATACTTTACGCACATGCACTAAGCCTGGTTTTTCCAGAGCGTGGCTCAAATCTATTACTTGATTAAGGTTTTAAATTTTAAGTGGATGACAATTTGATCGAAACCGCAGGACATCTTTGGTGTACATGTATACATCTTTTAACTGTTTTGTTTTGTAATAATGTTGAAATCCTTTATATTCTTCCCATGCAATGATTTGGTGTTACTAGCTAAGCTGGGCATCTCCTTGTGTACTAAATGTCAATTTACAAAATGTTTATGTATTTTGACACAATTGTTATTGTTATGGACTTTGTTAAATGCTTATTTCTATATATATAATATGGTGTTTACATGCGTTTCATATATTTGGAATGTATGTTTCATGTATATAATGTATAACAACTTAAAAAAAATTAAGCACAATATTCAAAGTGAAATTGTATTACTCTTTCTGACAAACTGTTAACTTATATAACATGTAAAACATTAATTCGGGAACCATGCTACTTTGTCAAGGTACATTCACTTGACAAGTTAATGAATTTCCCATCAAGAATACATATATGTGGAAAGCTGGTGATTTAAGATTGACATGAGCTGTAGAATAACAGACTCAAATCAGTAAATCTTCATTTAATTCTTTAATAAAATAATGGTTATAATGTATTATATATTAACATGGATTTTAAATTGACATGTTTATGTATTATAATGACCTTAGATTATTGTATAATAATTATTGGTTTGTTATCCCCACGCTTTTCTAAGCATGGGGATATTGTGGTTATCTCCCCTGTCTGTCTGTCCCTCCTGGCCACTATCTCCTCCTATACTATTAGCACTAGAACCTTGAAACTTACACACATGGTAGCTATGAGCATATGTGCGATGGTGCACTATTTGGAATTGTGATCTGACCCCTGGGTCAAAAGTTATGGGGGGCGGGGTAGTTTTCCTTATATGGCTATAGTAAAACCTTGTTAACACTCTAGTTTAGGTTATTTTACATTAACTTCTTCATTTCTACACCGATTTACTTCGACTTGATACTGAACATCTCTCTTATGACAATACGGTCAATCTCAACTATGCATGGCCCCATTACCAACCCTGGGGCGCCCCGCCCACATAGACCACACCCACCAAAAATTGCCTTTTACTATAATTTCTTCATTTCTACACCGATTCACTTCAAATTGATACTGAACTTCTCTTATGACAATACGGTCAATCTCAACTATGCATGGCCACATTACCAACCCTGGGGCACCCTGCCCACATAGGTCACACCCACCCAAAATTGCCTTTACTATAACTTCTTCATTTCTACACCAATTCACTTCTAATTGATACTGAACTTCTCTATGACAATACGGTCAATCTCGACTATGCATGGCCCCATTACCAACCCTGGGGCACACCTAGGTCAAACATTCGGTGTGGGGATACGCGTCGGCCTCTGCCGCGCCATTTCTAGTTTCATATGTTATGTTACACGAACTCACATGTATTTTTTAAAAACAA
>VMBQ01012135.1:0-16988 GCA_007657795.1 Dreissena rostriformis | reverse complement strand
TTTTTTTCCATCTAATAACTTTTGCTCAAAATTTATATTCAAGTACTACATACAAATACTATATGAAAAATGAAATAAAAACATAGGGTCACCGGCCTTGTTTTGATTTTATTCGCCATTATATAACATTTACTTTTTCATTAAAACTAAAAAAAATCTCTAATTGCATAAAAATGATTAATAACCTATGAAATTGGCAACATGTAGATATTATATAAGCTAATGTATATCATATACCATTTAATTAAACCACAAACTACCCAAAACATGGGGAACACAAGTTAAATTTTAAGAAATTTAATTTTTATAATTTGTATGTCACCCAAAAAAACGTCAACTTTTTACTATTTTAACCACAAAAATGGAATTTAAAAAAGTTTTATCAAATAACTTTTTGCGAAACAGCTCAAATATGTTCATCTACGTATTGTTATCTTAAAACAAAAATAAAAAAGGGGGTCACCGCACTTTTAACAGAGATATTTTGTTTAACTATCCCTACCGTCTATGTCGAATTTCCTACAATACAGCAATTAGGCGAAACCCAAGTACCGTTACATAGACTGTTAGAGATATGCATTCACATTATTTAAAGTTTACAATCTTAATTGGAATCACAACGGATTACTTAAAAACACAACCCTTATACAATAATCAATCACAAACATAAGACCAAACAGTATCAAACTCGACCTTAATCATCAATAACAGGGACTTGTTGACAGATTTCGGCATGTTTTGAAGTTTGTGATAAAATGCTTTAAATTGATTAATGTAAACAACAGGACTAAAGAGCTCCAGGCAAAAACAAGAATGAAATAAAAGAAAGAAAAAAAAAGGTAACCGCACCTGGGATCGAACCACTCAGTACCTATTATGAAACTACTCGGTCATTAATTTGTGATGATTCTGATAACAAAACTATTGGGTTGTAATAATAGCATCGGTGTTGCTATAAATATATCCTCGGTTAAATAAACTGCCGCAACACCCCCTTAATGCTTCTGATGGAAGCTTAAACTTGTGGCCTAACTAGATTATAAACAGTTTTTGTTTGATATCATTTCAGAGATCTATCAGGAATGTGCGAACACGACAGACAACTCCCGACATTTGACTCCTCTTGTAAAAGATAACATTTCCCCATGGATCCCCATAAGGAGGCAAAGGAACGCTCCTCAGTCTAGAAAGAATAGTACGTTAACTGTTGACAACAGTGGGTTATATTCAAGTTCATTTTCTGCTTATCAAGCTGATACATATGTTGAACAACGTGAGCCATATTATACTACCATGACTGCCACGCCTACATTAGAGTCGGATGAACTTGAGTTGCATGAGGATATGATGAACTTTAGTTCTTATTGGGAAGACCATGGAGCAGATGACCCTCGGCTCAACAAGTCAGCCGGTAACTTCAGAAACAGCGTGCACTTGCAAAACGATAGAGAACACAAATTACAGTATAAGCCTATCAAACACCAACAGTACAACAGTGAGAGCCTGAGCGATTGGTCAAGACATAGTCAAGGAGGGGGGAAGGACGAAGCTGTCCACAAAGCAATGAAAACAAGTAAGGGGTATTACGTCATTGGATTTTATTCTCATACATAATCATGAACAAAATGTTTACTTATTTGTTGCTCTTATATCAAGTTGAAAAATACACGATTACATTATTGACAATTATGTTCCTTTAACTGATCACTTTTTGCAAATAATTTATGGGATTATTTTGTTTGGCTCACATGAGCACAACAAGTTTAATAATTGTTTTGCTTACATAACCATGATGTGCTCATGGTGAGATTTTACGATTGCCCTTTGTCCGTCTTTGCCCAAGTTGTGCACGTGTGGCAAAAGTGCCAGGGGGCCGTTTCATTAACGGTTGCAGCGCAGTTGCAGTTGCAAGTTGAAGTTTTTTTGCTCATCGATTTACGGGCAGTTGCAAACGCCCTATACAAATTTGCTCATGGTGAGATTTTACGATTGCCCTTTGTCCATCTTTCGTCGCGTGTTGTGCGTCGTCAATATTTAATTTCGTAACACTCTAGAGGCCACATTTATTGTCCGATCTTCATGACAATTTGTAAGAAGAGTTGTCACATCCATATTTGTGCCGTGTCTGAAACTGGATCACATAAGATTAAAATGTGTTCAAGTCCCTTAAGACTACACAGGGTAGCATGTCTTATATTTTTACGCATGAGCAACCTGTAACATTTTTGGAATTACAGTTTGGAACGATTTATATTGATCACATAACAAACGTTCGTTATGTTTGATGTTATACGTGTGTGATACAAATTGTGCACGTGTGGCAAAAGTGCTGGTGTGCAAATATATGATTATTTTAACGATAAATCAGCAAGCAAGAGTGTAATTGAACTTCCACGCTTTTTATATTATGTCTTTTTTAAATCGGGATTATTTTTGCTCTGAAGGAAACATGTTTTGCAAATTTTGAAAAATAGCATAGGCCGCTTCGAGTATGGGAAAGATTCCGGCTAAGGCGACGCGTTATCACTACATGTTTTAGTATCCAAAACACGTAGTTCACGTATTTCACGCTCATTTTATCGCTTAATCCTGAGTTCTGTTGTAGCAGTCTATCCGGAGTTCTATGACAAATTTACCTCCCTCGAGGACGTCACTTCCGGAATCAGAAAGGCGGGTCTCGAGTCGTGCAGTCTCATACTTGGTAGGTACTCATATCTTAGGTATGTATTAGACTTATTCATTTGATACTTAGTTCCTTATTTGTTTTATTGGTAAAGCCATACGACGCTTAATCGTTCTTAATATTGAAAAAATCAAATATCGGTAGACAATTATTTACACATTTAGGCGACGTCCTTTCTGTGTCATTGTATTTTGTACGGAGCATCCATTTGCACTCGTAAACACATGTATAACTAAATTCACTTTAGTATTTGCCACTTCGTTGGCCATGTCCATGTATCACCCTTGATATCCTTCTTCGGGTTGCAGGCATAGATTTCACGCAAAGTAATTTGCAACAGGGTCGACGCACGTTTAGAGGCCAAAATCTGCATCACCTGGACAAGCGTAACCACAACCCGTACCAACAGGTGAGGACATTTCAACGGATAATAACGGAAACAACACTTATGGGCGAACATCAAATTTAACTAAATATTAAGAACTAGATATTTGTTCCGGTCACAAACCACTCGTAAACTGTGAGCGTGTTGCCTAGTCCGTACGTTTGTGAAACTGTGAAAAATGCGTATTGGCATCGTTCAGTCAATGCACTACTCCAAACTTGTTTGATTGCTTCTTTAAAGTGTGGAAGCGATAAAAAGCGGAAAAAAATTAATTGTTTCAAATGAATGTATACTCATTTACTACAATGTATACGAACATTCATGTTGTGCGCGTGCCATGTGGAAAATTGAGTTACGGGAAAAACGTTTGTCGTTGCATTATTCCGCCTTAGCCATACAATTTAAGCCAAGGAGCTGCAAAATTGACTAAAGTGCATCGTTTAGTCAAGCTTCAAAATTAAGGCATACAATATTTCCATTATATTGCTGCTTTGTTCTTTAACCAGTTCTTTACGGTACCAACAGTGTGTCTGTATTTTGAAATTTGTAAGGGCCTTTCGAGCCTGAGGATGAATTATGTGTGGACCCATCCCAACGCAAGCTAATCAAGCAATCTTTAAATAGAAAGTCGGCGGTGATTTTTCAGGCGTCTGTGTGTGGCTTTTCAACTGATAAACCGTCTACACAAGAATGACAGAACTAGTCATGTATGTTTGATCTGACAAATGTACTTATCTGAAATATGTGGTAACCGTCAATACTTAGTTGAGTGCGAGACTTTGTGAATGCATATGTATTTAGATCAAATATATTTTTTTGTTAAAAGAATCGCAAAATAAAATGTTTTACGTTCTTTACGGCCTACACTTTTTCTCTTTCCTTAAGGTGATCTCCATACTGGGTGAAACAATGGAATCGTTCGATGATGATGGGTTAATTCCAACGTTCGGATTCGGTGACGCCGGAACGAAGGATTTCGGTGTGTTCACTTTCCTTAGTAAGGTAAATGTGTAAAACATGCCAGATAACCGGTATTCTAAGACACGATGACTGTGCTTACTAGTTTTAACGAGGTTTAACATCAACTGATATGCACGTTCTCTGGGAAGAAACATCACGTTTTTAGCTTGGTGATTGTCCTTGATTGTATTGGTTATTGAAAACATAGCAGGTTTCACATTTAGCCACCGTGGTCGGGGTTTGTTTGTGCAAGAAGTTACCCCAAAGTCAATTATATTTGCGTTATACATGTTGTTGAACGATATTGTTTGACTGTTGACTTTTCGTGGAAAACTACATAGTTGTTCAAAAGTACGTAGCTTTTTTCGTTAACTTTAATTATCCATGAAAAATTGTTTCCTGTTACAACTAGCACTGTTTTTCATTCCTTCTTTGTGACTACATGTTTCATATCGATACGTGAAGACTTTTTTTATTATCCGTTGCTAAGTAAAACTTGTGTTTCCTATCCTAAACATACCTTTATCGATGGCTACCATCAATCAATTCTAGTAACACTATATATTTCTTAAGTTTTTAGTTGCTTGAATGCTAAGAGTCCTTCCTGCCACGAGGAAAAGCAGCTATAAATGATATTCTTATAAATTTCGAACGTTTATTTCCACACAATGTTAAAACTAAAATACCCATTTATCGTAGACCTGGAATAAAAAATACAAATACATGTACTCGAATATCTGAATTGATTGGCTGTTTTGATATATTAAAAACATACCAGAAAGATAATTCTTGGTGCCATTGCCCGTGCGCGACATTTTATTTTCAAATACAAATTGGTTAATGTATGTGTTGTCATCGTCAAAAGTACTATATCGTCACCAAGACGAGTTGTAAACAGGTTAAACATACATTTACTACTTGCCACTACCACTATAAAATCGCTTGTGAAAATAGCGATTGGCTCTTTTTAGCGTGATGATATAAAGCGTTATTACATCAAAATACAAACCAATATCTCTGTTTAACGTCAGGGTTACTGCAACGGTTTCCAGGAAGTGTTGAGCGCCTACAAGAGCGTCGTTAGTAGTGTGTGTCTCAGCGGTCCAACAAACTTTGCACCTCTCATCTACAAAGCTGTCCACATCGTCAGGCGCACCAGATCGGTATGTAGTCTAAGATATCGGAGGCGTGGAGTAATGTTAATCCGCTCATTCGTACATCATCGTGCTTAAACTTTACTAGGTATCAGAACTTAAGAGCGTTTTATATTTTAAGATATGAATATTGTTTAGATAAAGGTCAATTTTATTTCGGAAATGATTTCAATTGCAGTACCACATTCTCATCATCGTCTCCGACGGTCAGGTGGTGTCAGAGCAGGCGACACGTGATGCCATCGTAAAGGCAACAAGTTGGCCTCTCTCCATCATCCTCGTCGGCGTCGGCGATGGGCCATGGGCGCTCATGGAGAAGTACGAAGACAGCTTGCCGATGAGAAAATTCGACAGTTTTCACTTTGTCCACTTTGAAAACGTCATGCTCACACACAGGCATCCTACGGCGGCATTTGCAATCTCGGCTCTGATGAAAATTCCGGACCAGTACAAACAAATCAAAAGACTTGGGCTTTTAAATGCTTCGGACGACCAGATTTGTCCCGACTTTGAATGGTTCTAGATTTTCGGAGAGTTGCATTATAGCATAATTCAACTTATTTGTGTTAGTCCATTGACACATCGCACATGTGGTTTTATAACTGGATGAGGGTAATAAACATGTCAGATGAGCACTAGAAGGCATTGGATCGTAACCTTTGCTCTCTCTGGGGAAATAAAATGTGTAATTGATATCGGCAATTGTTTCACACGATAGCTATATATATGTGTTAAAAAGCCCCTGATGAAGACGACAAGTCGAAAGCGCTAGGGCATATATATAAAATATGTCATTAGTACTGTTTGAAGTGCATATTTCTCAAATCTATTATTACTTCTTTCTGTTCTTGCATCCGTTTACGGATCCAGTGCTTAAGAAAGATTCATTCGTTGGTGTGTAAACAGATATGAGTTCAAGATTCATTAGTGCGACTACACAATCGAACCATTGTCTTGTTAAAACCAGCCACGGGCAACGATTTTCCGCTGGTTTAAATTATGTGCTCTAGACTGGCGCAGACTTTTAACAAGACAATGGTTCGATTGTGTATTCGCACTAATGAATCTTGAACTCATATCTGTTTACACCCCTGAAGAAGACATAAAGTCGAAAGCGCTAAGGCATAAGATAATTACCTTCTTTTTTATATATACATTCTACACTGTTTGAACACTATCTTTCTCATATGTATACTTATTGCTTATTGTTCTCGTATCCTTTTGGGATCCAGTGTTTTTGAAAGTATATTCGTTGGTGTTTTATAATATTTCTCAACAATATATATACATATATATCATTGTATGAAACACCTGTTTTTGATGTTTACTTTGGAAATATTTTTGTGTATCAAAACTTTCAGACACGAGATGTTTAAAATATGTTTAGGTATCCGAATACTCACAGTATTTACGGTAGCTTAATTTCAAGCTATAGACACATTGCAAAGGAGATATAATGCCGGACTGCTAAGTTAATCTCACCTCTCAATGAAAGTCTTTACTTTGTCAATATTATACACAATTCAATTTTTAATTTCGAATATTTTGAATTTCTAAACAGTGCAACGTCACTTCCTTCACGAAGAATGAGCGTGTAGTGTTAATGTATAGGTATTATTAATATATAGATTATTTTAAATGTCATAATTAGCGTCGAAACCCACCTCATGTATTCCGTTCGAAATACATTATATCTATATAAAGCTATTTGACCGAACATGGGTAACGACAATGAGGTATTTACCATCAATAGTTTTTACATTACAATATGTAAACGACATAATTGACAATACAAGGCTTATTAAATACCTTATCACAACTACTTGAAAGAGGTTTGCTTTTAGGCTGGTTCATTGATTAAAACAAATATTTAGTTAAAGGTAACAATTGTATCTATATTTCCCAGTATAAAGTTCGAAAAGTGATTGAGTCCAAAAACAATTATGTTATCAACTGGTTGCCATGTTTAAATTCCCAAAATGTATGTTTAATGGTTTCACATTCAGTTTGACAAAAGGTGCTGTTTTCTGAGGTGGCATTTCCAATTTAAAATAAGAATGAGTGTGTACCTATGATTATCTCGACAATTACACACGGCTGAGCTGGACCGGACTTCTATTATCGACCCGCTGCCGACATAACGGCCCGAGGGCCTTTGGCCCGAGGACCATTATGCGGCTAGGGCCGATTATAGACTGCCGGCCCGGCTCAGCCGTGTGTTATCTTTTGTTTATTCACTTAAATTTATTACCGAACCAGCTTTCTCACTTGTATATTCATTCAAATGATTACCGCATGTATGACGTATTTCGTGTGGCGTTATTTGGTTACGAAACACACTGTTTTAAGCTAGACTCTCTGGATTTTAGCGACAACAAATCGGACGTTGTGGTTTATGTAACAATAAAATATTTTTAAAAGCTTCGAACGAATCCAAATCTTGTTTCGGATTGTTTGTGTGCAATGTTTAATTGGAAACTTCAATAGGAATAAAATAAATCACTCCGACCAATCATTCGATTTCGTAAGTCGTGTTTCAGGTCAGAATTGTTAGATTTCGATTCAAACCTTTAAAAAAGTGTGGTTTGTAATAAATTATGATAAAGGGATAGAAGAACAGAAAATTGAAGTGCATATCGTTTTACTTTTTTTTATTATACGCACTTGGCGGAAGATGTCATTTAGTTAAGCGTGTTGTTTACTTTATTTTGATGTCGGATGACTCCTGTTTAAGCTCAAATAGTGGCCTCAATCTAATCTACAGTACAGTTTCAGTTGCCATCGATATTTTGTTTAAATGTTCAAATAGTGTGCTACGTATAAGTATCATTAGATTGTATTACTAGTAATTCGTTGATATGGGTCTTAATTGTATTTATTACCCTTGGATAAGACTGAATGTGGACGCCCTTTTGTTCATTTGACGTCGCGTGATCCGATTTTTCTTTCAGATATAAACAATCGGCCCGGCTAAGCGGGCCAATCTAATTAATATTGGCATGCCATATATGAATAACGACCCGTTCGCGACGTCATTTTATTACTATTTATAGTAACGATATGTAATATATGTACACTTGTGTACTGAACCCCCGTATAATATGAAAAGGAATACAAAAAATATGTCACCCCTTTGTTTCAATATTATTAAAAATATTTGCTTATTTATATGTACACACTGGCATAGACTCATTTATGGTAGCTATGCAATTCATAGGTTGTGTACCCTTTGTGTTAACTAAGAAGGACCTTAGGATAGTGGGGATAAACGGCTTCATAAAGTTAGTGTCATTTGAGCTTCTGAGCTTCATTTGTCTTGTCACTGCGTTTATAGTTTATTTGAAAACATATGTAGTTTGCATTTAGGTTGTATACTTTCACATTTCATAATAACTGTAAAAGGTTAAAAATTCAAAGTATAATTTAAAAAAACAACAATTTTTTACCAATTGTTATTTCCGGGTTATATAATTATAGATTTTGAAGAAAACGCTGATTTTTACATTGTTCTTTACTACAAAGTTTAACACATGATTTCAAAGTTTCTTTCCAAAATTCATTTTGTATTTTGCTTATTAAGTTTAAAGGGTAGTGATTGCCACAGTTGAGAAATTTTTCATTTCAATCATTGTTATTTTATTTAAGGTTTGTTTATGTGAAAGACAATGTTTTGACATTTTCCTCAACGTACATGTAACATCAGAATTTACTACATATTTATTTTCAAAAGTTCTTAGTGCATGTACATATTAAACCGTTTGTTTTTTTCAATGTCTAAACATTCCGGGCAATTGATATTGCATCCAATAATCCGTATTCAATATATGCAAATTTGTTTCGCGTATGTAAGGTAACCTGTGCATGTTTGTTATATCATTCATTGGAAAATCGGATGCATCAAACGTTTATTTGTTTATTTTAATACATATTATACATGGCGTTTTTAAATTTGTATACAAATTTTACCAGTTGAAATCTATAATCATTTAGCAGCAACACAGTATTGATTAAAATTAGATAACTGTTTGGAATCAATCTATGTTTTAGTATTCTGAATGATTTGCCACGTGACTTTATGTAAATAAATGAGTTTAGTTAATAAAAAAGTATATACTCATGATTAGTTTTCTTTTATAACATATTAAATTCAGAAAAAAGCCTTGTTTGTTTAATAATTGTATTGTCGACCACGCTTGCGGAAAGCGTTATATGTCAGTCACAATAGTCCGTTGTTATCGCATGTGTGTGTGCGTCAAAGCTTGTCCAAACTGTATTTAAAGCCACACCTTGACATGAAGTACATGTTATTCAATACATATAGATGCGATTTGAAAGTGTGCAAAATTTTCATTATATCTATAGCCTAGTAAGCAAGTAATTTATTATTTTTCAACCGGGAATTAACGCTTTTAAAACCGAGTGTAGGATTTCTATATTATACGTCCATTTCGACAAACGCGATTTTTAGTTTTAAAGCACAAAAAAAGACGGATTTCTACCTTGAAACCACCATATATATTCTAATTGGCATAGATACAATTAAATTATAGCCTAGTTAGCAAGCAATTTATTATTTTTCAAACGGTATCGCTTTAAAAACCGAAAGTAGGATTTCTAGACGTACAGTTCCATTTCGAAAAACGCGATAATTTTACAGTTTTAAAGCGCAAAAAAGACGGATTTCTACCTTGTAACCACCAGATATATTCTAATTGGCATAGATAAAATATGTTTCTTCTATACCTAATGATAAAATATGACATTTCTGCAGTGAAATAACAGCAGTGAAAAGAACAAAATTGTTCTTTTCACCGGTGAAAAGAACAAATTTTCGGAATTTCTTTTTCTATTTTTAGATTATCATATGAAGATGTACTTCCCTTGTTTATATCCTTGTTTATAATGTTTTCTATGATCACGAGTAAAATTAAATCGATTATCCACCGAATCCAACATATTTTGTTTTAATTTTATGCTTTTTTACCGTTTATTTACATTGTAAAAGAGTTAACTGAAGAATTTCCTTGGAATAATTACTTCATTTCGTAAACAAAATGACGTCAACAATGACGTCATTTCAATGTATTGAGGCACGCCACGGGAGAGAGGGTCACTTTTCAGCGAAAGGGAACTTATAATTAATTATTTTCTTGAAAAAGGGGCATAAAAGAAACAGAAAATGTGTTCATGTCAGTGTAAGATCGTTTGTTATTTCACTCGTGATCATAGAAAAATAATATTTTCACTCGTGGCTGCGCCACTCGTGAAAATATATTTTCTATGATCACTCGTGAAATAACAAACGATCTTAAACTGACATGAACAAATATCCTCTATTTCTTATTTATACTTAAATTTACTATGCAAAATAAGGTGTGTGGCTTTAAGTTATTCATAGTGCAGATGAAAAACAACGTATCACCGACATTTACCAAAATGATGACAATGTTTATATTTTGACATGCGATTTTAAAATAATTAACATGCTGTTTCTATTTTTCATGATAAAAGCAATTATTTATTTTTTGTGTGGGGGAGGGGGGAATTTGATCGTTAGAGGAACATTTCATGACAGAGCAGACAAATCGTCTAGTAGGAAAGTCCAATATGCGGCTACCGGAATAGAAGTGTAAGATATGAAGTAAATCAAGCACAGTTGGAGCGACACAGACAATGATTGAACATACAAATAAATGCACGCAGACAATGATTGTTTTTGCTGACATAAAAGGTAACAATTTAAGTCAAGAGGCAATTAAGTTCGTGATCGATTAGGGCGCATTGTGGTTTTGAACACGGTAGAGTGACGCGTAAATTGCATAACGGCCGGTGTTAAACATTTCATGAAAGAATCAGCGCATTTGAGTTTACAGAGCAAAACAAAATGCACGTCGTCCCCGTGATCTGCATTTAAATATACATGAATCAAGTTTGTTCGGGTTAATGATAATATTTTATTGCAAATCCACACTTGATATATAAACAAACAGTATCGCAATTGCTTTCATATGTAATATAATTTTCGGATTATATGAAATGTATCCAAAGATTTAATTAAAACAAAGACAGATTGCACACATCAGTATGATTGATGAGCAAAAATATTAACAGTTAGAACACATTCTTTATATAATTGAATGATAGGTAAATGAATATTTTAAACTACTTTTCAACTACTATAATTCCAAAATAGAATTCCTTATAGCACTGTCAATGAATACAAATAAAACGGTACAATAATGTGAAAGACACACGCACAGCAGTCACTGACACAGCTGTGTGAATGTTAAGCTTTAATTTGCATTGCATTGTTATGTTCAACCCTCGACTGGTATGCGATTACCAATTTTCTAATCAGTCGAGTCGTGTTTTGCTTCGAGTTGAATTTGATGCAATATTCCGTCCTTGCTTAGTGCACACGATTGTTTTCTCGTCGCAGTATTAATGGCTCACTTTGTAGGTGCCGACGTGGAGAAAGTTTATCCGGTGAGGCTTAGAAATAGAAAATAAGGCGAGCTTTATCGAGCCCTATTTTCTTTTTCGGGCCGAACCGGATAAACTTTCTCCATCTCGGCACAAACCATGTATTCTATTTATCCTGCATCATTTAAAGGGACTGTCCAACAGATCAAGCGTCGTTCGACGCGAAACGATATTTTGGGAAACTACGAGGATTGCTTATCTAGCTAAAAAATACAACCGTAATAAACATGAGCGTTGATAGTCGAGTGGTCTAGGCGGGAAGCTTTTTACTCCAGGACTCCAGGAATCCAGGGGTCAGTGGTTCGAGCCCTGTTGAGGGTTACTTTTTTCTGTTGGACGGCCCCTTTAAAATTATGCCGCTAACTCATTTTATCAAAGACAAATGATTAATTAAGATAACAGAATAATTATTCTGGTCAGCTCCTACATGTACACAACATTTCGTACAGCCGAAGTACTACCGATTATGTCACGTAAAAAATAGAATAGAATAGTTTGATGAACTGTTTATTTTGATTTGAAAACAAAACCAAACACCTGAACAGGTTTAAACTTTGGATCACCAGCAGGACAATTTATTGGCATTAATTTTTAATAATTAGAAATATCGGTGATGCGACACTTGTACAGTGGAATATATCGATAGGGCTTTTAGTTATTCTGAGTTATACCACAATGTGTGTGCATCTAAATAGAGGCACAATGTCGTGGTTGGTTTGGGTCGCTCATATAAAATGTTTTGATGTTTCTACAGAAACAGAATACTTGACTGTTTATGAGATTATACATCTTAGGGGTTCTGTACCACAAGCAAAATCAGATTATTATATATATATATATATATGTTTTTGTTCTTATGAATGCTTGTTTGAGCTGCCAGAGCAATATATTGTAATGTCATGTTTGTGTTTTTCTTAAGTTAAAATAGTATTGTTGTTATTAAGCAAGTGAGTTACTGTCGAGTTGCTTGAAGTTCGAGCCGCACAATTTTAGGTAGTGTATGCTCAGCTGAGCACAACTTGCGGAGCATGGTGTGATATTGTGAAATCTATAAGATCTCTTGTCTTTGCGAAAAAAGGGTACGTCCATCATGATTCTTCACACGAATAATCTAGGAAATATTTACACGAATGTTCATTGGATAATCATCTATGAATAATTGTATTTGTTTTACACAGGGAAGCAAGAGACAAAGTTGTGTCAAAACAAACGTAATTGCGTACTACGCACTTCTCGTTTCAAATGGGGATCAATTATAATGCAACTTTCAAAAGTAAATTAGACCGTCACTTTGTGAAAGAACAGGAACAATTGTGCTTTTATTATATATCTTCATAATTTATAAAAATGTGTCGTAATTTGAAATAGGCAGAAATTCCTAAATGATGAAAACTATTCAAAAGTATTATTTTTTATTTTTACTTTGAAATGTGTTGAAAACTTGAAATGCGTTGATGTTTTTTTTTTCCATTTTCTGTTATAATCAATGTTATCAATTTAAATACATTATAATCCTATAAATATAAATCTTATAATTTCTTTACCACAAGCAAACTTATGTTAATATGTATTTTTATGCTAATAAATGCTTGTTTGAAATGCCAGGAGCATATATTGCTATGTCATGTATGTGTCTTTTAGTAGGTATAAGTAAGAATATATAAGTTGTTAATTCTCACCAATAGTGTGCGCTATATTGTCAGGTTGATTTATACTACTCAATTTAAAGTGCAAGTTCTTATTTACACATATTTTATTATTTAGCAGAAACATAAATACCCGACCCGACTCGACCCGACACAAGTTGCAACCGATTGCATCCTTAATGGTTTGACATATACGAAGCCGTATATGACTAGTGTTGCATTCGTTTGGGCTAGCGAGGGATTACACTTAACTGCCATATTGACACTTCATAGCATATGTACAATTTAAACCTTCATATAGATCAGTTAGTTTAAATAAGTTAATTATAAAAACAAAACAATGCTTCGCATAAATTTGTTATTCCATTATAATGTATTCAGTATATGTGCAAGGCACCCGCAGAGCGGTTTGAGCGCATGCTATCCTTGTCTCCAAACATATCTTCAACTAAAATATACAACTGATTTGACATTGATACTATAACATGGAAACCTATCGTAGGAATGTGATACATATAACCGTTAACAGTAAGAACACACGTTTACATAAAGTATAAAATATGCATTGTGTAGAAAATACATGGAAAATTCCACAAAATATACTTTTCTGAGCTTTAACTCATTTCTCGAAATACAATACAGGGGAATTTGAAAAACCTTTGTAAACTGCTGTAAACAACCGAAAAAATAGATGGTTCGCGTACAAATGAGTTCATCAATATAGCATTGTAATTTTATACATATTTACTTGAACATGAATTCTTATACATGTACAAGTATACAACTAGCGGGAAAATACCGTCCATATGCCACTTTTTTACTCCTGTGATATTTCAATTCAGCGTTCTATAGTTCCAATATACCTAACGGCGACCGGATACAAATCCGAAACTTGCAATAAAACAAATAGCAGTCAACAACTATCTTTCAATCGACTAAATCTATTTTTTTAGCAAACAGTCTCCTAAGTAAAATGTAATTATAGAAAATAGAAATAACATAAAATAAAAGAAGCGCATGAACATGACAATCATCTGGCTGCATGTACTTTGTTCAGTATCTGGCAAGTCAGAATCACAAGAACTCTGGCAAATTCTTAGAACATGCTTGTTAGCAGCGTTCATGTTTGGCTGATAATCCACATATTTTAAATATAAACACATTGCCTCATCGAGCAATCCTTCAATCTCCTCACAATGACCCAGCAAGTTTAATGCAGTGTCTAAATGATATATTTCCATTCTGGATTCGAAAACATACTTTTGAAATGCAAGAAAAGTTTGGTGTGTTTTATCTACATCACGTAAACCGTCGTACGTGAGATACTGTAAAAAGTACATGAAGACACGAGCATCAACACTTGCAAATGTGGTGTCTCTCAATATCTCTAAGCCAGTGCTGTTTTGTATCTCCTCCACGGTCACAGCTTTGTGCATTTCCAACAATAGTGCAGGCGGGACACAATAGGCTTCCTGCTTGTGGAATGCTACACATAATGCAAGATTGTTTGTTTTTAAAAAGGTTTTTCCATCTAAGGGCAGGTATTTTAAAAATGTTTCGATTTTACTTTCGCTACATTTCTCTCTTCCACATGGGCAAACTGATTTTACTAGACATAAGTCAAATCGTCGCTCACAGTAAGTTAGAACATATTCAGCTGCTTTCAAATATCCTGCACAATACAATATAGAAGCACATTTTAATATATTTGATCCCGCATCTGTCGAGAAGGAGTGCTTCAAATATGCTAAAATACTCTCATTTAATGTAAAACCATTTCGAAGACATAGTGATGCTTGTAAAGACCCTATTAAACCAAGTAATACTCTACGACTTGTGTCTGATGCCCGTTTTTCTAACGCGTTGCCGCGTTCTAAAAAGTTGATTATCTGTTTAACTTCGCAAGGTTGTGGTAATCCATAATTAAATAGGATAATGTTTTTCATTCTATCATGTTCAAACTTACTCCGAAGACAGAGAAGCGACTCTGATGGGGTAAGTCCAAAGTTAGGTTGAATGCTGTCTAATAGTGGTATTAGTCTCTCTCCAAGATTGTCTATATCAATGTGAAATATGCAGTTAAGATTGTTTTTCAAAATATAGGAAACATACTCGTGTAAACGCAAACTCTGCACAAGCGATATTTTACCGTCAAATAAATTAACACCCGAGAAAACGTAATGCGGACACAAATGCGTTTTGAGCCAGCGGACAAGTGTCTGTAAACACAGCCTAACCAACAATATTAAGTTGTGTTCAGTCCACAAAAACGCATGAGTTCTTTCTATCGTATACAACAATGCGGTTTAGCAATGGAAGCTTGTTATGCCATCTTTAATAACATTGTTCAGTAAAGACTTCCGGATCATCTTTAGAATAATGTAGCATTTTATTTGAGTGATATTTAAACTAAATATAAGGTTGCGCTCTATTAAATTTGCCGAAAGCCTCCATTCAACATCTCGTGTATCGCTATCTGGATGTCCTGAAGGTACCAAAAAACATCCGCAACAACGTGTTTTTCTGAACAATTCCGGTGTTGGCCAGTGTCCTGGTCTTCCTCTCATTATCCACTGTTCTACTTCTTTTAAATCAGCTTTGACTTTGAAGGCACGAATCATGTCTATATCAGGGGACGCGCTTACAGAAGGACCCGCGGTACATACTTTACCCGTTAATCGCATAAGACCCTCTTCTTGCATTTTTCTCAAATTAGATGAACTTAACAGCAATGTTCCGTCTCTAAGTTGTTCCATGCTTTTAGATTTTATTTTGACGTATTGCCTTCTGTAAAAACGAAGAAAATAATGTCGTGGAGATATTTCCATATCCTTAAACATAAGCACATTATTATTCAACGGCCTCCATGCGCCTAGTTTTGTCATTACATTGAAAGGGACCAGGACTTCTAGATAGTCAGTGTCCGATTGCAATCCGGGTGTCGTGGTCCCCTCGGTCTGGCTTCCAAATATGTAAACTTTGGTTTTAGAATGTTCAATATTCCTGCACACCTCTCTTAATAGAAATGATTCCCGTCTTGCTGACACATTCTCCTCTGTGACATCTATATCTGCAAGCGCATTCGACAGGCGAAACGATAGATTGGTGCAACACTCAGGTGGATTGCAATCACACTGAAATATGTAATAGAGATTATTATTAAGGATCATTTTTATAATAAATAAACTTCATATTATACATGTTAGTATCTTTAGAGTGTAGCTGAAGTTCCTCTTTGTTAATATTATATTTAACAGATTGGTAAATCCCATACTTGTTCTTTCTTTTCTGCTCAGTACTACGAAAAGGAGAACAGAAATTGCAAGAAACGGCGCATTCGCGACTTGTCTGCCATAACATAATCACACACTTTTACAGTGGGGTTAGGGATTTTTTCCGCAAATTAGGGGTTTCTTTGAGATGAATATTATTCGTGAATTCGTTTTTTTAGGGGTTAATCTCTAACAATCCCGTCTAGGGGTTTTAAGGTTTTTTTTAGGTTGAAAACGGATTATTTGGAATTGTTAGGGATTCTAGCACTCTGCGCATGCGTACGTGTTTAAAGGCGGAGTTTAGAATGTGAGCATTTGCTAGTACTGCGCATGCCTAGGGCTGAAAAGGCGGAGTTAATATCGCTTGCTGTAACTCGCGATAATAACTCCGCCTTTTCAGCCCTA
>VMBQ01012134.1:0-18176 GCA_007657795.1 Dreissena rostriformis | reverse complement strand
TGCCACTGTGTGTGAATTTCCAATATAGGGGTGCCACTGTGCGTGAATTTCCAATATAGGGGTGCCACTGTGCATGAATTTCCAATATAGGGGTGCCACTGTGTGTGAATTTCCTCTAAAGGGGTGCCACTGTGCGTGAATTTCTAACATAGGGTTGCCACTGTGCGTGAATTTCCAATAAAGTGTTACCACTGTGTGTGAATTTCCAATATAGGGGTGCCACTGTGCGTGAATTTCCAATAAAGTGGTGCCACTGTGTGTGAATTTCGAATATAGGGGTGCCACTGTGTGTGAATTTCCAATATAGCGGTGCCATTGTGCTTGCATTTCCTATAAAGGGGTGCCATTGTGCTTGCATTTCCAATATAGGAGTGCCACTGTGTGTGAATTGCCTATAAAGGGGTGCCACTGTGCGTGAATTTCCAATATAGGGGTGCCACTGTGCGTGAATTTCCTATAAAGGGGTGCTACAGTGCATGAATTTCCAATTTAGGGGTGCCACTGTGGGTGAATTTCCTATAAAGGGGTGCTACTGTGCATGAATTTCCAATAAAGGGGTGCCACTGTGCATGAATTTCCAATATAGGGGTTCCACTGTGCATGAATGTCCAAGTCAGGGGTACCCCTGTGCTTGCATTTCCAAACATTATCAGTATATGCTTGTTTTAGGTCTGAAGGTGTGTAGAAATAATAATGGACAAAAAGGTTTTGAAAGTAAGATGTGTTGACATTGGGTTTAGTTTGACAGAGAGATGAAGGGATGAGATGAAGGACTATGGTAATTTGTATTACAGTAAGATTGGGGTGGGTTTCCCGAATATTTGGAGAGGGGTATTGGTGAGATAAGGGGACGTTGGGGGAGAGGAGAAGTAGGGGTGGGATAATAGGATATTTTGAGAGTGGTAGTGGTTGATAGGGAGACATGTTCTAAAGAGATTCCATAGATGCTGGTATCCCTAACCCAAAGATGTTGCTTGGATTTGGCTGAAAGTAACCTTTTTTGTATGGGTCCTTTCAATATGCATGGGTTGAAGCTGAATATATATAAGTTTTCATGTAAAAGTCTTTCCTGGTTTCCGAATTAAGTCTCGTGAGAAGCGAATACAGAAAAAAATGTACAAGAGATAAGGCATAAAAAAAACAATAAAAAAATACTGCCTCTTTTTGTACATTTCTATTTCAATTTGCTGAATATATATTATCATAGCATTTCATATAAATGTTCAAGTAAAAGTATGCCCTGGTGTCCTTGAGGAGCTAATACAGCAAAAAGATACAAGAGATAAGGCACCAAAAAAACAGTGGATAACTGTCTCTTTTTGTAAATTTCTATTCGTATGACAATGCATTCCTAAAGAGCTGCCCACTTTGGTTGCAGAATTAAATATCGTGAAGAGCAGGTTCAAAGGAAAATGAAAGTCTGCCATGATTTTCAATTTAGTCTCATGAGGAGCTAATACAGCACAAAAATACAAGATAAAAGGCATCACAAAAAGTAAATAACTGCCTCTTTTTGTAAATTTCTATTTGTATGACAATGCATTTCTCAAGAGCTGGCCCACTTTGGTTGCAGGATTAAATATCGTGAGGAGCAGATTCAGAGAAAAATTGAAGAGCGTAGGCACCTGGAGGAGGAAAAGGACTTAGAGGAACAAGAGAAGGAGAACAGACTGGAGATGCTACGGGAAAAAGTGAGTGGGGGTGTAAAGAATATTAACAAAGTCCATTGTGAATTGTTGTGAATTGTTTTTCAAACAACTTTGTAGAATTGTGAATTGTTTATCAATCAACTTTGTAGAATTGTGAATTGTTTATCAAACAACTTTGTAGAATTGTAAATTGTTTAACAAACAACTTTGTAGAATTGTGAATTGTTTATCAAAAAACTTTGTAGAATTGTTAATTGTTTAATAAACAACTTTGAAGAATTGTGAATTGTTTATCAAACAACTTTGAAGAATTGTGAATTGTTTATCAAGCAACCTTGAAGAATTGTGAATTGTTTAACAAACAACTTTGTAGAAAGGCATACATATTGTTTGACAGCGTGCAATGTTCAGAAAGAGGTCAAAGGTAAAGGTTAAGAATTTAAAAATAACTTGACTGAAGCATTTGAGGTACTACATGAACCATGGCCCTATTTAGATGATTGAGGTCATAACGAAAGTTCAAATGTGAATTAAAGGATATCTGTTTGCTCTGGGTGATTATCGATTTTAATTCACAAATGATTTACAATCGATCAGAGTAATACATATTTTCAAGAGGGGAGCAAAAAACAATGTCACTTCAAAGAAAATCAGTTAAAATTATTGATAATGTTCGCTGTTATTTTTCATTGTTTGAAACAGTGAATTATCTCTTTTAAATCTCTGATTTTTCCCTATTTACCACAGCAAAGCATTAAAGTGAGACTGTACGATTTTGTCAAATATTTATATGTGTTAAATTGTAATATATTGATAAAAATATGTTACAATAACACAAAATATGCAAGAAAAATTATACATTGAAGACGAATTTCATAAAATGCAGCAAAGACAAGTTAGCGCTGGTTAAAGCTGATGCCGACACTTTTACTCGTATTTGTTAGGAAACAAAATTGTGTCTTTGTGTCGTATGAACGAATCTGCACTAAAAACTAAATTTAGATTCACATTGTACAGGCATGATATACATGCTGGCGAATTAGGCTGGAAGCCATTTTTGATTTCAGATTTAAATATCTGGCTTATTTCCCATTTTTCGACACATGTTCTTCTTAACTTTAATTTTAATTTATATTGAAATATATGTATAATAATTTTTAACACATTTTATATAAATTCATAAATATTTGACAAAATCGTACAGTCTTACTTTAACTAAATATAAAGTATCAACGCAATTCAATACTTTGTTCAATCTTTTACTTCCAACAAGACCATTACCAGACATATCTTTGCGCCAATGGCATTCTTCTTAAAAAGTGTGATAGCCATGGGGGAGAAAAACATGTACTGGTTCTGCCTTTTGGCAAATACTTATTAGACATTTACATCATTTATACATGTATACTCTATATATTGTGCCAGGTGCGAGTGGTTGCCAAGAGCAACCCAGAGCGTATGATGTCAGACACCATGGCGTGGCAGGCGAGACAGAAGGAGGAGGAGGCTGTCAACATAAACAAGCCCCTCTTCAATATCACAGGCTTTACTGCTACACAGGTGGGGGACATTAAGGGGTGGAGGAAACATTTACCAGACTTGTCTGACATGGGTCTTTTTTTGGTCTGCAGAAAAGTACAATTTTATCTGTTATTTTAACATGCAAAATCTAAAAATTGTCTTGTATATTTATATATTCTTATATTTCTTAGCTAGACTATTTACCAAATATTCAGTGCTATACTTCTCAACCAAATGTTGGTGTCTACATAAACTTTAAAAAAATCCATGTCACTATTTCTACTACATAAATTCAATCCTCACGTGTATTCAGGATCATTTGTGTTAGGTCAATGTCCATTAGAAAATGTGTTTAGGTGAATGTGCAACATTCCGATATTAATGTTTCTTCTATAGGTATTGATTGGTGCATTTTTAACTGACTCTTCCTACCACTGTTTTTTCATCGACTTGTTGCTTATCTTCCTAGCATTGCCTATTCGTAAACATAGAAATGAATACTCTTCAGGTGACGTCAGACAACAGGGTGCGGCTGGAGCAGAAATTGAGAGAGGCGGGGCTTCACACGTCCAGCTATGCCCGACAGATCTTGAGTCAGGTCTCCCCGCCCCAGCCTCCCCGCCGCGACATGGAGTCAAAAGTGTTCAAGTTTGACTGAGTCCGAGACTCCTTAATATTGAACTTGGGCTGGTTTTCAACAAGCTTTGATGGAAATTATTTGAGAGTTTTTCTGATTTTTTTACATAAACTTTGGATACCATATTATAAAACAAAATTTGTGTGAACCTGTGATTTTTTTCGCTTGATATTTTACAGCCTTTTAGATTTAGAAAAAAAGCGCAAAAAACCATGAAATTGGTCAAAAAAATAAACATTATCAATAAACCAATTATTGAGTTTATTGGAAAAGTTTGGCATCTTTTGGGAGAAATTTTGATGAGATTTTGGGGAAAAAATGTTACTTTTTGCCATTAAACAGCCTTTTTTTACTTTTTCCATTGGAAAACAGCCTGTTAAAGGCTGTAATTTTGGAGAAAAAAAAACACTGTGAACATTAACCATAAAAAATTACTTGTATGTAAGTGGAACTACAGTTCATATTTTCTTCGGGAGCTTTTTCAGTATCCAGTGCAAAAAAATTCAGAGAAAAACTCTTGTCTTTTATGAAGTTCGAATGAGATATAAGTTAAGAGTTTGTTTTGGAGCTCAACGGATATCAAAAACAAATATTGAAAGATAAACGTACACTATATAGATATTTGTGTTTACCATTTCCTGAAGTATATATGGTATATATTATTTTTTATTAAATCACTGATAATGTTTATAAATTTTACTGTTTCACACACTTTTCCTTTTTCTTGAGGCTCAATTAAAACTAGTGATGCAACAGGTTACAAAAAAACAGTAACCGGTTAACCTTTTGCCGTAATCGGTTATTAACCGGTTAACCGAAAAACCTATAGTCGTAAAAACATTAAAGTATACGTTAAAAATGTCATACTGATCGTACATGTACATGTACTCTCTATAGAAACGAAAGTATTTTAAGATCGCTTGCGTTGATAACATATCCATGTCTTAATAAAAATGTATTACAACATTTATTCTAATAATTTTGTAAATGTATGCTATTATTTGTATTAATTTTTCCTGCGTAAAAGCATACGAGTAAAAAGTTTTAAAACTGCACAATGTTCATATTCACGTGTCTTTATTGTATATTTGGTTGGGCCGCTTATATTACGTTCGCGTCATATCACTCACAACAATGTTGTGTTTCTTTGTTCATTCCGTTTTAATTTAAAATAAATCGTCCATTGTCTCAACTGATTGTTTATCGCGAGTCAGATAAATGTGTCAATTACGTCTTCGCTACTAGGGGCCCCACTCCCCACAGTTCGCTAGTTAAATTTTCGCGAGTTAAACAAAAAAATAGTGCCAATTATCATAACGGACCCTCTGTTTGTAACCACAAAGGTATTGATTTATTGCTTTATTACTTTGTTTGTTGACACGTTATTTATTACCCTCGTTAGTGCGGCATGTTGTTTTAACTAGCCGCGATCGTAAGTTGGCAATATGTAGCGCGCAAAACGTAAAATCGTACGAATAATTCCATTTTAAAAAAACACATGTTTATTTTTTAAATCAGGTTAACCTTTTCCCCAAAATGTAACCAGTTAACTGGTCCTTTTGGTAGGTTAACCGGTAAACCTCTTGCATCACTAATTAAAACCGTTTGTAAAACTTCTTTTTAATGATCATAACTATTCTCACTTTTACCAACTCTAGAACAGTGTATTACATAGGCTGAATCAGATATGTACATTCTGGAAAGTTTAGGAATTGCCATATTTATTTTTTGTCAGTATAGTTTATTTTGTATTATACTTCTGTAGACTGTGATAACATTCAGCATGCATCTTAATAAAAATACATGTACAAGAGAATCTTTGAACTCATCAACAAATTGCTATTTAACTGTTGATTTTCACATTTCTTAAATACAAGTATGATTTTTAAAAAATGGACTTCTACTGGATGGTGCTAAACTTTAGAAAAAAAAAAATTTTCCTCTGTGCAAACAATGCTGGCCCATTTTTATAAACCAATGGTAGTTTCATTTAAATCATAACGGTTGATATAATGGTATGCGAATTTGAAAGGATTATAGTTTGGTCAGCTTTGTTAAACTAGCATATTATTGAGGTTTCCTAAAAGCTAGTTCATTCCAGGATATGACTATTATATCCCTCACAACAATAAACAGTGCAGTATTCTGTATTCACTATGAAGGTTCATCAGGCTGTCTTTTTGACCATCCACAAAAACTTCTCATGAAATACTCCCAACACTGAACAGTTTTCAACATAAAACATTCAAACTTGCAAGATTAGTTCATTATAATATGAAGTTGTCCATATGTTTATTGTACTGTCCTACGTTAAAATTTACTAAAGTTATGCTCTTTAAAAAAAATAAAAAATCTAAACATGATTATAACTAATTGCTACTTATTACAACATGTGGGGCTGTTTTTTTTGCTCTAGTCATCATAGCACCCAGGGAGACAAAGTTATGTGAGTCACATAACTTATTTTGTCTAACAAAAATTCTAGGTGCCAAACTAAATGCATTGCCCAATTTATATATATCAGTTACACTTTGTGTAAAGGAATTATTACTGTTTAAATTTCGCACAATGTTAAATTACTGAACATAAAATAAAACAAATGTACAAGTGTGAATTTTATAAAATTTCTCAATACCAACTATTGTGTCAGACAGCTGATTTGTAATGTCTCAGCCTTTCAATATGAGTGGCGTTCTGAGAAAACTGGGCATAATGCATGTGCGTAGTCACCAATTCAAATATTTGAATTAATTATCTCATATGTTGATATTCCATTTGCTTAACCTACCACAAGACATTAACAATTAATAAGACATAGAGGATTTGTGTTGGATTCGGTGGAATATCGATTTAATTCAAGAGTGATCATTGAAAATCGATATTCCACCGAATAAAAAAAAATCTTTTCATTTTATTCTTTTTTTTTCACCGTTTATTTACATTGTTAAAGAGTTTTACCTGAGAATTTCACTGGAATAATGGCATCATTTCCTCCTTTTTTTCCGTTAAAAATTATTGATAATTTTCACTTATTTTTCACTGTTTGAAACAGTGAAATATCAATCTTAATTGACTGATATTTCTCTATAAACCACCGGAAAGCATATTATCAATTGTTTTATTTTTTAACCATATACTTGGCCGTACATAACAGAATAAATAAAATTCTCGCAATAGCTGTATAATGTCAACTGGCATTCTTTTTCACAGTTGTTAAGCATAAATATAATAAATATTATAAATATAATAAATTTAAAATGGCAGTTTAGTTGACATCTTTCTTATAACTTCCAACATTTCATATATGCAAGTACATGTAGTACAAGTTGTTTCATCTTCATATGAATGCAAAAACATGCTCAATTGCTGATAAGTCTATCACAGAAAAGGATATATTTGTAATAAAAACAGAAACACAAATGTTAAAATGTTCACCTACACAGTTAAAATCATCTACGGTTAATCCAATAATAAAAAGTATAACAAAAATAGCTGAGCAATCGTGAAGTGCCCAGTTTTGACTGCTATAAATCATTGTTCCAGAAACTTACATTTTTTTATGAAAACCTTTCAATGCATATTTTATAACAAGATCTTAGTAGCAGTCATTTAACACTGGTAATTAAACTGGTAATACAATACTTGATGTGCTATTCAACATCAATACCATAAATAAGTAACATCTGACCCAACAAATCTCTGTAACAATTGGATACATATCAAATTTAATTACATTCAAATTTTAACTGTTTCAAATTTTTTGTCTATAACAATATTTACCTAAAAAATGCAAAAAGTTCAAAGCACTTGAATAAAGAAAAATATTTCAAAATTTACACTTTTTTTGTTTATTCCAAGATATAAATCATTTGATTTTTTCAATGTCTATTTTGAATGCAGAGTAAATGCATGAAAGTGAAGGATGAAATGAAAACACAGGTTTCTGATCAAGTCTCTATGCCTTTGGATTGAATTGTTCAACTCGCTCAAGGAGGGCATCGGAATAGCCGGGGGAATAGTATCTGAAATGAAGAAGACACAGAACCTAAGACAATGCGATTCAGTAATTGGATAACATGGATACACATGAACATTTTGGTCATGTTAAATATTTATTATTTGAGGAAGATGAGGTTTACATGTACTTTAGAAGATAACTGTTATCATGCCTCATTTAAAATTTAAACAAAAAAAATATTAAAACAAGTTATATTAAAGCCCCTATAACGCTCAAAATAAACGGAAAATAATCAGATTTTTTTAATATTTCGTAAAATAAAGTTAACACCTAGATAATCAGTTTTCCTTATAACACGCCAACATGTCAACGCTAGACGTGTTCTGGTAACACAGATTAAACAAGATACAAAATGCTATTTTTTATTTTTGTGTGGCACAATATATTCCATTTTAATTTCCCGCAAAGATATCAATTCATACTACACCCAAACACTAAAATGGGGCATGAACATGTGTTGAATATATTGTACTACAAACAAACAAAAAAGAGCATTTTTGTATCGTAGTAAATATATGTTACCAGACTACATCTTGTGTTAAAATTTTGGCTATTGCTATAAGGAGCACTGATTGTTAATGTGTTAATTTTATTTTACGAAATATTTAACAAAATTTACGTTGATGTTGAGCGTCAAAGGTTCAAGCCGTCTGCATGAAAATCAATAGTATTCTTCTGATTTATTTGGTGAAGATCGTAGAAACTGATACAAAAGTGACAATTGTATGGTGATTTGGCAGATGAATTATTGGCTCAGATATTGGTGTTAAAATGTCTCATCAAGTTTAAAACTATTACTGGGCAAAATTCCAATTAACTGACCAATCAAGTACATATTGGCACTTCATCGGAATCTTTTACCAGCTATGAGGACTAATTGTATTGTTTTCCTGGACATTATGCAGTTGTACTGTCTTTGTCAGAGTGCTAACTGACTTTCGTGAAGGCTGAAACAAAATTCAATCAATTGCAAAATTATACATACTTGACAATTTCTTCCGGATAGCAGTTATTGATTGTGTTGATATATTCTGCGAGGGCGGATCCTGGTTCTGCCTTGATCTCCTGTATCTTTTTCAAGCCCGCACTAGTAACAAACAGTCTCCTGGCCTTGGAGTCGTGGGGGAGCACCTTGCTGAACTGCCCAACAACATGCTTGAGGATGTTGGGTGGGGCGTCGTGTAGGAGTGGTTCTAGGGCAGGCAGGTGCACACATTTCTGTAGGATGTTCTTTAGGGCTTTCTTACTCTGAAACAGTAAAAAACAATTGAGCTAATTTGAATTGTAAACGGGAGAACTTAACAAAATATATCTCTGTTGCAAAAGAAGCATCTAGCATTTCCAAATTGCATAGCATCAATTTCAAATATTCTATTTGTTTATTTTAAATATTCACAAAATAAAGATATTAAGTACATAAATTGTTAAGCACTAAGAAGTATCTATGACAAACATATAGTAACCACCTAGTTACATTTAAGCAATTGTTTGGGGTAGAAATGGGAGTGCAATCTTAAACAAATGCTCATAAACACCAATATGTTAATTAATGGCAAAATTAAGGCAAGGATCGTATCACCGCTTAGTATTAAATAAACACTTCTACACAACCCACCTTGGTCTGTAGGTCTTCAGAGGCGTCAGCTCGTAGGTAGCACTGGAGGAGTTTAGGCAGAACATTGGCCACAGCGACAGCCTTGGCGTGTTCAGGAGTGTGTCGGCCAATCTGTCCCAGCGCCCATGCAGACGCAGCCTGAATATGGTCTTCTGGTTCTTCTGATAGAGCTATGGCTAACTGAACTACACCCTGTATGTGAAAGAAGAATCATATGATAGTCTTAAAGCTGTTGGTCGCCATCTTTTTCAAACGAGGAAAAAAATAATAAAACTATTGCTTAAGTATCATATGCAGTAGCTACAGCCCTATATATTAGCATTAACTGAGCACTTAAAGAAAAGTGATGTTCAACTTGAGGTACAAGTATGTTGCCGGCATTATATAACTTGCAACTTGTAGAAAATGGGGCCTTTAACACAATATGACTTAATACAGCTGAATTTTAAGAGCAAAACATGAAGACACCAGAGTGGTTGGTTTCTGCAACAGAAAGGCACTAACCTTGGATACTATGACGGCCATGGCAAGGTTCTCACTGTGTGCTGCCACGTAGCCCAACATCATGATACCAGGCAGTCTCACATTGCCCTTCGACTCCCCAACGTAATCCACCACGGCTGCCACACCGCCTGCATTCACTATCAGCTGGGAGAGCTGAAATGTGGAGTGAGATCCATTAAAAAAAAATACAAGCCATTCTGTTTGTAGTTTACCTTTTATATATTTTTTTATTTGAAGACATATAGACAGAAAGACATAATAGTTTATTTAAATCTCATTTTTTGTACGTAAAAACACAGTAAAGCAGTACAAAATCATTATATATATGTACAAAACCACTCTAAAAGAAATACGAGAGACTAATGTAACAGAATGCTCTGTTCATGTGGTAGTTTGTGAGCACTGTAGAGACCTGCGTTTTCTCTAATTGACATTTATATTATTGTATATAGGAAAGCACATTTCTACAATTTCTTTTTCTCGACTAACAAGTACCAATTTTATGACTTAAAGTTTATTTCATTTTTAAACTATTGTTAAATTTGATGACAGTGCATGACGTTTTCATCAAAATTTATGCTACGGCTAAACATTGCAGACATAATTTAGTCATATATCAGAAATTAGATTCATCTAGTGTAGAGGAATTACTTTTACAAATATCTAACCGATTATGAGTTCACATCTGCCACCTACCTCAGGTGTGTGTTTAGCAATCTCTCTGATCAGTGTTGCCACGTTCTTCTTCACATACTCATCAGGGTCCTTCAGACAGGTCAACACGGCCGGGAATATCTCCGCCTCCACAACCATCTCTGCAAGATCCACCGAGTGCTTGGAGATCTGGCTCAGTGCTGAGAACACTTGACGCTGGAAAAGTTAGAGTAATGCAGAACAATTAACACGGAATCATTTATTTTTTTTTAGAATCAAACTGTACTTGGCTGTTAATTTTATAAAAATATGCAAATTCTTGTTTCCATTTCTTTCTTGTTATTTTCAATGGTTATTTAAACGCCTAATCCAAAGTATTAAATTGAACAAATAGCAACATTACAAAAGGTAAATAATTTGTATAACTGATAATGTCAGTGAACTTTGACTAACCCCTTATAGATCATTCTCTAAAGGTTGAATTTAAGATGAAAAAAGTTTTAGAATGATTCAATGGCGAAATTTAATATAATTCATACCTTAAGTTTAGCATCAGGGTTCAGAATCATCTGAGCAAGATGGGCAATGGCTCCGGCATCTACGACAGTCTGGGCTAGCTCCGGTGAGTGTTTGCATATGTCGCTGAGAGCTGAGGCAGCAATGCGCTTCAGGGAGAGCTCTGGCTCCTGGATGCACAACACAAGCAGTGGAACTGCTCCTGCATCTACCACTGCCTGGGCCAGCTCTGTTATAGGTAAATATGCACACTACAATTAACTTTCTAACGCAACAACCATTTATTTTTGCACACCAGTGGTATTAAGAAATCAGGTGTAAATTTGCTCCATGTTAGTTCCCAAACAAAACTTGCAAGATTCATCATTAAATTAATTTCCATCAAAGAAAGATCCTTGATATAAAAAGAAAAAAGAAATGTGCTTATAGGAAAGCAAAAGAAATGTATATAAATCATCTAACTTATTGAAGGTTTGGATGAATATACAGTATTCCTCAAACTGTATTACATACTATGCAATTATGCATGAAATGAATCCATATGTAAATTTGCCAAAGCAATCAAACATTTAGCAAATGGTTCTCATAAATGTTCAGTGAAAAAGGAATGATATACTGCACTGTAATTTGTAATTGCTATATATAATGTTCCTCATACGGTCCTATAAGCTTTCCAAATTTGTAACTAATACACCAAAGTCAAACAAGCTAATAATTCTTTACAATTTCATTTTCTATATCTGCTGTTTACCTGCATTGTGTCTTGCAATGTAACCAAGGGCCCAAGCGGCTGCCTCTTTAACACCGGGATCAAACTCTTCGAGGCAAATAACCAGTGCATCAAGTGCCCCACAGTCTACGACTGACTGAGCAAGTTGTGGTGAGTGCTTTGCAACAGCTCGCAGTACAAAGGCAGCTGCTTTTTTGTAAAATCTCTGCAAGTAAGATGATAAATACTTAACTATACAAAACTATGAACTACTGAACAGCTTACAATTATAAAGCACTTGCTAGCAAAAATGTAATAGACCGATTCATAACTTCATAGCCTGGGGACAAAGCTTTGACCTAGTCTTGTTGCTTTTCTTTTTCAGAGATTTTGGTGTATACATGATTATCCAACACTTACACATACTTATTGACAAGTAGTTTTGTTTGAATGAACAAATAAACTGTTTGTTATTTTTATTTCCTAAGACTAGCTGATCTAGAAAATGGTGCTTACATTTTGTTCTGCAAGGGAATACACCAATTGGGGTAAAATGTCGCCCTTGACAACAGCTTCAGCCAGATCATCATTGTAGTTGGCCAGTCTACCAAGAGCCAGGGCAGCGGTCTGCTGGATAGTTGGTACAATGTCCAGCAGCAAGGGTCTCAGAAGGGACATAACCCCTGCATTCTGAAGCGTCTCAATGTTCTGTGGCCTTGAGGATAACTCAGCGACGGTCTGTACAAACTGTGTTCTTGCCTTCTGATACTGCTCAAAAACTGGAAAAGGGGCATCAATGAGAATAATAATTTATCAGCCAAAAAATGTGAGCACGTGCTGAAAATAACTTAATGTTTACTCTAATGCTCGAATAAATAATTTAAACATGTGCAAATAAAAACGTGTACTACAATGTATACGCTTATTCTTAAGTTAATAATGTGAATGTGTGCTGACAACAACTTGCATACCTTTATATTAGTAAAAGAAAAAGTTCCCTTTATCACATGATTCCAGGCAATGCAAATTCTAAGGAGCCAAACATATTGGTGTTTGACCAAATGTATTATGTACAAATATTGCCTTCTACACATGTTCAAATGTTCAAGTCATACTTAAATTAGGAATTATTACTGCAACACTTTGTTTTAATAGTACCGGTACACTGAAGTACAAAATTATTAATGATTTATGTAATTATGAAAAAATAACATAAATAAAGTAGTTAACAGACCCATAAAAATAAAAATTGGGTCAGAAAATTTGGATTTAGTTTGTTTTACCGAACAATATTCAAAGGCTGTACTTTGATACAGTGTATGAGGAGTGTTCAAAAACTTAGTTAGAGTGTTATGGTAATTTATTGTCTTCATGACATCTTCAGAGATTTCTCCCTTGACTATTTCAATATAAGGTAATCATTTTAGTACATTAAAAAAAGTATCGTCCACCTAGTTACCGAATGTCATGTTAATAATTTTAACCTAAATGAACAACCAACTGAGCACCTTTGTACAGTTCACACTTCTTAACAAATAGTTGTCAGCACAAAATATTTTATTTAGAAGGAGTGCTGTATGTGAAGTAAAGAAGATAGGATTCCAACTCTGGACATATGATATGTTTGCGTTTCTAAAGTCCCTCAAACTTTGCCAAAGACTGTAAGTACTGGTTGTACCCAGACAACGAACTAGAGTGTCTTCATAGCAATGTATATCAATGCAATCAAGCTGAAATACATCCAATGGTTCAATTTCAAACTAAATCTTCAAGCTACAAGTGTAGAACCTTTGGCTAAACTTTAAAGTCATTGGCTTTTTTTAGCCTAAAGTCATTGTTTTGACAAGCGTTTTACAAAGCATTTTTCAATTATCAATAATAAACCAAAATCATTAATTTCAAAAAGGTTTCTTACCTTGAAGAACCTGCCGTTGGCTCATTTTTAGTTTTAATTTAAATGTGGTCTAAGCAATCTGATCTTTTTTAACTAGATATGGTTTCTATTCGTGTACAAACACACCAACTTGCACACAAACTGTTCACTATGACACTGTTACCACTGACAACTGATAACTGAACAGTACCGCTGTAAATATGATTATAAAATGCGTTAACATCATGTAAATGTTTTCGGATTAAAATAATTGTTTAATCAGCTTTTGGATTATTCGAGGTTGTTTGTTTTCTTTTTATTTAACATTTATAAGATATTTGTTTGCATTTATGTACCAAAGGATTATTTACTGCAGCGATTAAAAATGGCCGCGCCCTTGAGAAATTTAGTAAATAATCGCTTATTGGAAGCAACGAAAAAGGTAGTCAAACTTTTATTGATTTATTGTATAATATCTTATAAACGTCACTTTTAAATTATGTCTAAACTTTTAAACCAAAGAGTGTCATATGCGATTAGGCTATATAAGGGAAATCGTGTAATCCGAAATGAATGTTTTCCGAATTTCCATTCCGACCTTTGGCTTTACCGGGTCATTTTGACAATTGAAATCAGACATTGCCAAAAGTATTTTAAGTCCACAGGACATCGGGTCCTGTGAACTTTGTTAACTTGAATGACCCCACAGGGATTCATAGGACCAAAACATCAAGTCACCGACTCAAATTTGTTTACATAATGTTGTTGGCTTGTATCAATCGGGTCCTAGTATTGATAATTTTGTTAACATAAAGAACAAGGCTCCCGTGATGATGTCACACTCATGCGCTCCAAGTATTTTGTTTCACTTAAATAACTACGCTTGAAAATAAATTCTGAAAATAAATACTAACACAACCAAAATGAGGAAAAACTGGTATAATTGCATTTCAAAATCTGACTTCAACTAAAATAGTCCACATTTATCCATATTTCACACATTTTTTTGGTCCTCTTCATTTATTTAACAAATAAGTTACAAAGTGAAGAAGACTACTGGGCTAGTGTAAACAAAACACTTTCATTTATTTAATTTATTTTCAAAAAAATACTTTCAACTACAGGGCTTTTTTTCCTGCCTTTGTGAAGCAGCCTTGGCCCCTCACTTTGTGAAAAAATGAGTCGCGAACTTTTCAAAATTGTGAAAAAATGAGTCGCGAACTTTTCAAAATTGTGAAAAAATGAGTCGCAAACTTGTAAAAATTGTGAAATTCATTTTGTTAAGAATAATTACAGAAAAATGTTTAATACTTAAATTTCAAAATAATGCATTAAAATCAAGTTTTGAATGTCTGGCCTCTTTTTTTCTCTCAAAAACAAGTTCAGGGACAATATTTGGGCATAAATTATGTCTGTACTGACACTGAAATTAAACATAATTTTGAATTGTGAAATGGCCGTTTTTGACAGATTTGAGCACAAAAGTCTGATTTTTTACAGTTAAAAATGGCTGTTTTTGTGGCCCGTTAGATTTGTGAATTGGCTGTGTCGAAATTGTGAATTGGCCGTTCACTGCCAATCTCTAATAAGAAAAAAAAACAACTGAACTACTCCGGATTCTCAGAAAATGTTGCATGAACAATTCTAGCATAAGAACTGTGCAGGCACATCACGTCAGGTGTTGTTTTTCAGTTTATCACATTTTTAAGTTAAGTTGGCCTAATGCCTATTGCAATCGAGTACTCTCCTTTTTCTGCATGACTTCATGATACAAGGTCACCACGCATGAAGTGAATGTTTTTTGCAGGTGTGTATGGCACTATGGTCTTTGCATGGTTTAACACGCTGTGAATAAACAAATTTAACATGGATTTAATGTTAATTTAACAAATCTTTAAAGGTTAAATGTTAATTATTGCATTGTTTGGATTAATTCAGAAATTATGTTACTCGTTTTCTTAACCGATTAATATGCGGTACCGGTTACCGGCGGATAATTGGAAAAATAAAATGAAAATAAACAACACAACTCTGAACAAGGAAAACTGAATAATTACAAATCACAACACTCTCACACAGTATTCTATAGAAAAATTATTTAAACCACAAAATAGTTAAAAACAATACAATTCTCAATTGAAATTTCAAAAAATGTATACTGCTGTACAAATTGCGATCAAAACAAATGTTTTCATAAAATTGAAAGTTAAGTGTGACAGTTACTGATGAATGTCAATCAATATTTATACAAAACAATACATTTATGAAATCAATGAGTACCTTAAAACAACAGAACACATGTAGGATATAAATAGAATAGTGCAACGGACTTAGTTTTAAAAGGGTAAAGCAATTATCAGAATTTAGACACTTTCAATTACAAATATTCAGGGATTTCACTAGCCCAAAAAAAGTTGTCGCCACTTTTTCGTGGCGTGAAAACCGTCAGTTATTCCGACCTTATTAATACTGACAATCATTTAAAGAAACCATATTACAATAATGTCATTGACTATATTATTACTTTAAAAGTATGTAAATACATAAATAACAATAAATACCTTCATAAATCTCAGTAAGCTTTATTTTTATATAAATAAACAAGAACTGTGTTTGTCAGAAACACAATGCCCTCTAATGCGTTTTTTTTTACCTTTGACCTTGAAGGATGACCTTGACCTTTCACACCTCAAAATGTGCAGCTCCATGCGATTCATGTGCATGCCAAATATGAAGTTGCTATCTTCAATATTGCAAAAGTTATGGCCAATGTTAAAGTTTTGTGACAGCTAGACACACATAGTGACAGACACACAGACACACACAATGACAGACAGAGAGGCCCAAAAAAATATACGCCCTCTTCTTCGAAAGAAGGGGGCATAAAAAAATCCAGTTGCTAAACATGATAAACAACACAGATAACAAAACTAATACTATAATGTTAACGTCAATGTAGCAGTTTGCTGCATAAATGTTTCAGAATTATTTATTTAAACAATGAATCACACAAATGTACATTATCTGAAATGGAAAAAGAAATATCAAACAACAGAAAATAAAGAATCTCAATTCAAATTGTTAAACAGTTACATTTGGTCATTTGGACATGAAATGCACCAACTTCTGTTATTGTGGTTGATTTCCAGGTTCAATTGAATGCATATTTTTCACACCTATTTCTTGACAGAAAGGCCCAAAATAATTGCCACCATCCATTCTTGGGACAAGTTACCCTACTGTTATGGGCTGGCTAGCTCAGTTGACTCAAGGACAAGTGACCCTACTGTTATGTGCTGGCTAGCTCATTTGGACTACAATTCCAAGGATCTCGGGTGCAATTTTCCGCATGGGGCATTGTGTTGGGGTTCATGCCATTATTTCTATGGCGTTTCTCCCAACAGTGTTTTTGTGGTCAAATTTGGGGCTGAAAATCAGCCTCATTTTCAATCTAACCATTTTTATATATTTTTCCCAAATGACTGCCTAAAATTCCCAATTAAAAATTGGAAACAAAAAATCTTTTTAATAAATCTTAACTTTTAGTTTACATGTATATCCCTATCAAGCCGAATTAATTGAATGAATAGCCCTGGCCCTATATCCATACTTGTGGTAACAAACACTGCCCTTTCAACCTGTCGATTCAAGCAGGGCTGTTGTCAGTTACTGGCTGATATTATAAATGTGCACATAGTACTTATTAACCAGTTTACCCAGTTTTAACCCATTTTACCCATTTATTTACCCATAATTTTTTACCCAGGTGTCAGATCAAAATTCCAAATAGTGCACCGTCGCACATATGCTCATAGCTTCCATGTGTGTAAGTTTCAAGGTTCTAGTGCTAATAGTGTAGGAGGAGATAGTGGCCAGGACAGACGGACAGAAAGCGGAGATCAATACAATATCCCCACGCTTTTAAAAGTGTGGGGATAACAAACCTGAATACTGCTGCTACTGGCATGTTAAGATGTATAATAAGCTGTATGTGGTATTTTTGAGTAAATAGCTGTATAGAACAAAGGTACACATGGCAAATAATTAGTTAACACATCATAACAAATGACTGAGCAATAATCACAATGACAGAAAAAACTATTTGTAAACTGAACAGCTCTACAATAAAATATGTTAAGGCTTAAAATCTAATATTTTATTGATGATTGATATTTGTGTTTTTTTTACAGCCATTATTTTGTGTTTTAATTATCACTTGAAAAACTGTAAAAACTATTTAAAAAAATAAATAGATAAATCAGATCATTACAATATCTTTTTTTTACTGATACACAATGTATTCCATTTTTCAGCTGTCCTTTGTACCTGCACAGTCATACACACATAAGCCTAGACATCCAAAGAATAAGCGCAAGGCTTTCTACCCATATATGAGTGAAGATAGTTTGTATTCTACTGGAGAACGGCAAGGTGATAGGTATGAGTACCAGTTACTAGATAGTTTGTATTCTACTGGAGA
>VMBQ01012133.1:0-10666 GCA_007657795.1 Dreissena rostriformis | reverse complement strand
TTTGCATGCTGGGAAATTTGTCGTCTGCTAAAATGTCGTCTGCTGAATTTCTAAAATTAGCATTTTCTTCGATTTTTTTCAAAGAATACTATCAGAATAGCAAACAGTTTGGATCCTGATGAGACGCCACGTTCTGTGGCGTCTCATCTGGATCCAAACTGTTTGCAAAGTCCTTCAAAATCCGGTTCCAGCGCTCAAAAGGTTAAGTTGATACCTCTGATAGTTTTCAATATAAGCTCTGCACAAGAAATAAGATGGCTTGATGGAGACAGAAAACCTGAAAGCAGTATACCCCACCTCACAAATTTGTTGATATTGATCATAAACATTCTTTATAAGCACAGCATTTTTATATTATATTTTATTTTATTTACCTTAAATAATTAAACCAGGTCGCTGTTTTCAGTAATGTATAATTTAACCCATTTATGCCTAGTGGACTCTCCCATCCTTCTTAATTGGATCAATTTATTTCCAAAATTAGGGATGTTTAGTATATTTATTTCTATATTTTGAATATTTCTTACAGAAATTTCTTTAAGCAAACAGCGCAGAACCTGATGACCATCTGGGTCTACGCTGTTTGCCAAGGCCTTTTTTCTAGATGCTAGGCATAAATGGGTTACCGGTAATATAAAATTAATTGGTGAAATTTCTGTAAATGTGTCAGAAAATATCAACACTGATAGTACCTTTTGAAAGGAATCCCTTTTATGGTTGTTAATCCATTTAATATAAAAATTGAACAGACTGCAAAAATTAGCATGACCTTAAAAAGCTAAACATGCTTCAGATACTTGTTATATATATATATACACCTTTATATAAACCTAGCACAAACAGTTCTTAGCAAAACTACAAAAGCATTAATCCATGTATACTGTAAATGGCAAAACAAAATTCACGTTTCATTCATTGGGCACAAATGGTAAAAAGTTCAAACTGGGTGAAAATAGTGACGTCTGCTAGACCTAGACCTGCTGTACACCCACAACTTGTCATGTTTGCCTAATTAATCCCCCAGTTTTCATGATATCTGTCTTCCTTTATCAGCAGTGCATAGTTTACTTCTTAAAAGTGTGCATGGCATTTAAACTCCCAATAGAAAGGCTTCTGCAGACATCCATTCATGCTGGTAATTACAAAATAACAAAGTTGTGTAAAAACTGTCACTTTTATTAATTTTTTTAAGTTAAACCAAAAACATGATGATCTTACATGAAAGGCAGAGATACCATGAACATAAATGCCATTAAAGCGGCAAAGTCACAGATTTGCCAATTGATTGATGTTAAAGGGGTTATTTGTCGCTAATAGATTGACCTTAAAGATAATTATGTAAAATAGTACATAAATTAATTTGAGCTTATTCTACATCAAGTGCTATGATGTTTTTTTTTTAAATGTTTGATAAAGTGGTTGGTTTTAAAGAGACCTTTTCACAGATTTTGACATGTATTAAAGTTTGTCATTAAATGCTTTAAATTGTAAAATGTAAACATTGGAACTAAAAAGCTCCAGTAAAAACAAGTAAAAAAATTAAAGAAAGAAAAAAAGTAATCTGCAACTGCATGGGTTCGAACCAATGACCCCTGGAGTAAAAGTCTAGAGGTTAGACCACTCAGCCATCCTTGCTCATACAGTGAGTGGTGTATTTTATACTTTATATAAGCAATCCTTGTAGTGTCACAAAATATAACAATAACAACAGAACTTTCCAAATTATTAAATTGTTTCGCGTTGCAACGCGTTTATAATTTTCAGGTTTTTAATCGTCAAAAGATAATGGATATTTTAGAGCATGGTTAATGTTCAGTATTACTTTTTTCCTCACAAATATCATAACTACACTGAACAACGAAAATGTGCGAATCTGAAAAAAAAAATCAATTTTGTCTATTTCCCAAATGTGAAAAGGTCCCTTTAATATTATAGTGCTTTTTTGCTACATCTTTAGTTAACATGTTTTTAGCTAAATAAGCAAATGCCAGTACCCTGGGCTGTTATTGCATGCTGTAGATATCGTGATCTTATAGTAAAACACATATAGACTAGTTTGCCATAGAATATGATGTGATATTCACCTGTAGAATATAATATTGCTTTTGTACAATATACACAAAAGTGTGGGAGAGACCCTTTGAAAGAGGAAATTTCAACAATGAAAAATAAACAAAATGTTTTCTCTAAGATCTTATCAATAACCAAATGTATTAAATGAGAGAGGTTAAGAAAAAATGTCGTTAAATGAATGAATGATTATGAATGACCCCGAGGAGCATAATTTATGTAAAAACAACAAAATGAACAAATACATGTATAGTAGTTTACATTATGTTGAACATAGAGGAATAATTTGAGTAGTGCATGGTGTTGGTTTTTTTCTACAAATTTATATAATTCAGGCAATCTTTGTATTTTAAAACTTCATTGAAATCTTAAAGAAAATGAAATAACTTGAGCAAACATTCTGATAACAATATGTTTATCAAATCTTTTACTGATAAGCATTCCGGTATATCTAGATGGGTCCTTTTGTATGAAGAATGATACAATTAAAATATAATTGATCAGGGCCCACATTCACCAACCCATTAGTAGACTTAAGAATAAAGCATTCACTTCACGGTGCCTATACCACGTGACTTCTTAGGATCTGTGTGGGGAGAAAACTATCAACAAAAGCGCGACTCAGGTAACATTTTCAAGGATTTCGTTTTACATATTTCACCGTTTTTAATGGGATAAAGTGGGGAGCCCGCTAATTCGTGAGAGTTTTCTATATGTATCATGATTTTTTTAAACAAATAAGTATTTTGTCAGTAATCTGACAATGATAATTTGATCATTCATTTTTCTACCACTTAAAACGCGCGTTTGCACTTTACTGACAAAATACTTATTTGTTTAAAAAAATCATGATACATAATTTAGAAAACTCTCACAAATTAGCAGGCTTCCCACTTTATCCCATTAAAAACGGTGAAATATTTAAAAAGAAATCCCTGAAAATATTACCTGAGACGCGCTTTTGTTGATAGTTTTCCCCCTACACAGATCCTAAAAACTCACAGTGCATGGTATAGGCACCGTGTACTTGGGACCAAGAAAAAAACAATCAGCGTTTGAATATATTCAGGCTTCCACTATAGTGATTATGTAATTAACAAAGTTTTTAACTGTTCAACATGAAGAATAGTGTAGATAGAGGTGATGGATGCATAGTTTGACACAATATTAAAGCATTTTTTGCATATTCCAATTTAAAGAATATTCGTTATTCATATACTTAGAATTGTTTGGTAAATATGGGCAAGGTCACAGCATATCTAGCAAAATCGGAATGCAAAAACACCAACAAATACTTATATGACTTCACACTATAAGTTATAATAATTAACAGCTCAATTAGATGTAGAAAGAGGTGATTAACCCTTTGAGCGCTGGAACCGGATTTTGAAGGCCTTTGCAAACAGTTTGGATCCAGATGAGACGCCACAGAACGTGGCGTCTCATCAGGATCCAAACTGTTTGCTATTCTGATGGTATTCTTTGAAAAAAAATCAAAGAAAATGCTAATTTTAGAAATTTAGCAGACAACATTTTAGCAGACAACAAATTTCCCAGCATGCAAAGGGTTAATGCCAAAATTACATAAATTCTTGATTATTCCAATTTAAAGAATATTCTTTGTTCTTAGACTTAAGTCTAAAAATTGTTTGGTAGATACAGGCCCAGGTCACAGAATATTCTAGCAAAATAGGATGGAAAAAATAAAACAAAAAAACACACAATCATATGACATTCACCACACTACAGGTATCATAACCCTTTGCATGCTGGGAAATTTGTCGTCTGCTAAAATGTCGTCTGCTGAATTTCTAAAATTAGCATTTTCTTCGGTTTTTTTTCAAAGAATACTATCAGAAAAGCAAACAGTTTGGATCCTGATGAGACACCACGTTCTGTGGCGTCTCATCTGGATCCAAACTGTTTGCAAAGGCCTTCAAAATTCAGTTCCAGCACTGAAAGAGTTCACCACACTACAGGTATCATAATTGACAGCCCTGCTGCTAACAAATCTGTCCCGCGCAGTCACACCACACATCAATGGTCGTCATGGCAACAGCTGTCCCTGACAACCCTCAACAACAGCCACCAAGGGTTGTCATGGCAACACTAGCACATGGAGACTTTCGAGTGCAACCTGTTGTATTCAGCGAATATGTGTGCTGCTTTTGTTATGTGTTTAATGTGACTGACGCTGAGCAGTCAAATACAAATGTCGAGAAGTCAAACCGAACGTATAAAAAATAAGTTTCCTGTCTCAATCTGCCATTTGCAAAATGTGAAAATTATCTGGTGTTTTAAGCATTTCTACGACGTAAAAACAAAATATAAGTTTGGGTGCATTTCTTTCCTTGTAAACACTATATATATACAAAATTACCACAAATCAATAACAAATTTTCTACCAAGTTAAAAAAATATCAAATTTTAGCATGCAAAATACTGAATGTAATGTCTATTATTTATTAACTCTTTTAGTGCTCGAACCAAATTTTGATGGCCTTTGCAAACAGTCTGGATCCTGATGAGACGCCACGTTCTGTGGCGTCTCATCTGGATCCAGACTGTTTGCTATTCTGATAGTATTCTTTGAAAAAAATTGAAGAAATGCTTATTTTAGAAATTCAGCAGACGACATTTGAGCAGACGACAAATTTCCCAGCATGCAAAGGGTTAGACCCTGAGATTACCTTAGTTACAATGATATTTCTTCATAAATACTTCTGCACTGCTGCTTAATATCCCCAAATAACATGAGTCGCCCTGTGGCAAAACGGGGTTTAATGCATTTGCATAAAGTGTCATCTTAGATTAGCCTGTGCAGTCAACAGACTGACTATATCAGGGATGACACTTTAAGCTTTCATTGTATTTTTTCTTTTAAAGGTAGTCTCTTCTGAGCTTAAATCCAGTTTAGACGGAATGTGTCGTCCCTCAGATAAGCCTGTGTGGACTGCACAGGCCAATCTGGGACGTCACTTTACGCACATGCATTAAGCCCTGTTTTCCCAGAGTGAGTCTCATATTGTTTTTTGTATTTAAAAAAANAAGAATACTATCAGAATAGCAAACAGTTTGGATCCTGATGAGACGCCACGTTCTGTGGCGTCTCATCTGGATCCAAACTGTTTGCAAAGGCCTTCAAAATCCGGTTCCAGCGCTCAAAGGGTTAAATCTGTAGAGTTTAGTCAGGTCCTAATGGAACTGTGACTTTCATAAAAAAAAATAAAAAATAAAGGTACTTCTTCACAGAGTTTTTGTATTTTTGAAAAATGCCATAAACCATTTTTACATTACAAGGCTCTATAATGTTTGGATTTGGCTAAAAGAAATATAAAAGCAAGAAAGAAGTTGATTTTTTACAATTTCCTTTAATATGATTCAAACAGGGGATTTCTAGAAGCAAAAGCTTACATGCTATAACCACTACACCACTGAGGTTGTTAATTTTGCGTATTTTACATGTAAATGATGTCAGTAAAACACGTATTTTCCCNCTTCAAAATCCGGTTCCAGCGCTCAAAGGGTTAAATCCAGTTTAGACGGAATGTGTCATCCCTCAGATAAGCCTGTGTGGACTGCACAGGCCAATCTGGGACGTCACTTTACGCACATGCATTAAGCCCTGTTTTCCTAGAGCGAGCCTCATATTGTTTTTTGTATTAAAAAAAAAAATACATAATTTAAGTTTAAAACAAAACTGTCAGCCTAGGTTACCTCAGTCTTTTTGTTTACTGGCATGTGAGAGTTGGTAACATGTTCATCTGAGTGAATATTTGTGTTGAATGGTTGTAAATGTGTCATTTTGGTTTTAAATCTGTAGAGTTTAGTCAGGTCCTAATGGAACTGTGACTTTCATAAAATAAAATAAAAAATAAAGGTACTTCTTCACAGAGTTTTTGTATTTTTGAAAAATGCCATAAACCATTTTAACTGACAAGGCTCTATAATGTTTGGAATTTGCTAAAAGAAATATAAAAGCAAGAAAGAAGTTGATTTTTTAAAATTTCCTTTAATATGATTCAAACAGGGGATTTCTAGAAGCAAAAGCTTACATGCTATAACCACTACACCACTGAGGTTGTTAATTTTGTGTATTTTACATGTAAATGATGTCAGTAAAACACGTATTTTCCCCCAAAATCGGTAAAAAATGTTACAAACCCATTTAATTTTACATATTTCAATGGATGATTATCGATAATGAAGCAATGTTTTTAACCATTTTCTAACTCAGTTAAGTGTTATTATTCTTGTTTTAACATAACGCATTAAGTCTTTTTGAATCTATGACAATTTTTTGGAAGATTGTCTTTTTTCCCAAACTGTGAATATGTGTTGCCATTCAAACGATTAGGTATAAGATCAGATACATGTAAGAAGGAAAAGTAAGGTACCTGTATGTGTATTTATATATACAATCAACATGCCCCTTAAAAGGGACCTGTTCACGTATTGGTAAATTGACAAAATTGAAAAAACTGTTTCAGATTTGCAAGTTTTCGTTGTAGTTATGTAATTTGCTAGAAAACCATATTACTGAACATTAATTATGCTCTAAAATATCCATTATATGCATCTTTTGATGATTAAAAAACCTGAAAATTTATAAAGTGTTACAGACGCGAAACAATTGAATAATTGGGAAAGTTTTGTTGTTATCGTTTTATTATGTGACACTTCCCGGATTGCGTATATTAAGTATAAAATACAAAGTGACTTGTATCAGCATGGATGGCCGAGTGGTTTAAGCGTTAGACTTTTAATCAAAGGGTCAGATTGGTTCGAGTCCAGGTTTGGATAACTTTTTTTTTCTTTTTTTTTATTTTATTCCTGTTTTATCTGGATCTTTTTAGTCCAGATGTTTACATTAATCAATTTAAAGCATTTAATGACAAATTTCAAAACATTTCAAAATCTGTCAACAAGTCCATTTAAAACAAAGAAAACACTGTAAAAATCACTTTGAAATTATAACACTTTAAATAAGTGTATTTATATCTACTATCAACATGCCCCTTTAAATCACAGAAATGTTTGTATTAAATCACTTTGAAATGATAACACTTAAAATGAAAAGTCCATGAATATGCATACATCATTTTGAATACGAGAATACAATAAACTTACCTTTATAAATACAGTGAAGAAATTAACTCCATTTGAAAGTAGTGTTATGCACCAATTAGCCAAAATGTATCTTCAGCTAAACTTTCTTTCAGACATATCTCTTTCAATGTGCATAAAAAGATAGACTTTGTGTCAATAGAGTTTCGAAAGTTTTTGAAAGCTTAAAAGAACCTGGTTTTGTTCACACAAGAATGCTATCTGGAAGTTCAGTAGACATGTTATTGTATGTTACACAGTATAATGCAAGGATGTTATGTCAATGTTAATACTGATTAATGTCTAGTGCACCCTTTTGACCTCTGGTATGGGAATCAAAATATAATTACTCCTTGATATAAATACGAGCCACTCTCTGGGAAAACAGGGCTAAGCATAAAGTGTCTTCCCAGATTAACCCTTTGCATGCTGGGAAATTTGTCGTCTGCTAAAATGTTGTCTGCTGAATTGCAAAAATTAGCATTTTCTTCATTTTTTTTCCAAAGAATACTATTAGAATAGCAAACAGTTTGGATCCACGTTCTGTGGCGTCTCATCAGGATCCAAACTGTTTGCAAAGACCTTTAAAATCCGGTTCCAGTACTCAAAGGGTTAACCTGCACTGTCTGCAGTCTGCACAGGTTAATCAGGGATGACACTTTCTGCTTTCATAAAAAAATTATTTTCAAAGAAGTCGCTTCTTTGCGAAAATCCAGTTTAGGAGGAAAGTGTCGTCCCTGATTAGCCTGTGCAGACTGCACAGGCTTATCTGGGACTAAACTTTACGCACATGCATTAAATCCAATTTTCCCAGAGCAAACCTCATAAATAATTTCTCCTAAAAATTAATATACAATTAATTTTCTCTGGTATTTGAATGTCAAATGACAGCAACATATTATCATTTCTGTAAAGGGACAGTTCAGTAACATGTTTGGACAATTAAACATTAAATTACATTTTTTTAATACCAAAATAATACTTATATCTTATTTTTTGTTATATTTTGCAGTTTTTTAGGCACTTGCATAATAATGCTATATTCTATTACTTGTAGTATATTTCTGATTTTTGTAATGCTTCTTTAATTAATTTCCGAACTCTCAGGGTAGCAGAAAACAGACCCACTGTATTCTCCGAAAGAAAATATTCATGAATCAATTTCAGCAATATATTTCAAGCAAAGGGTTAAACTGATGTGTTAACCCTTTGAGCGCTGGAACCGAATTTTAAAGGAATTTGCAAACAGTTTGGATCCAGATGAGACGCCACAAAACGTGGCGTCTCATCAGGATCCAAACTGTTTGCTATTCTGATAGTATTTTTTGAAAAAAAGTGAAGAAAATGATGATTTTAGAAATTCAGCAGACGGCATTTTAGCAGTCGACAAATTTCCCAGCATGCAAAGGGTTAATGAAACTGTCTGTTACCCTCTATCAAGCTCAGATATCAGCAGATACAGTTCCTTATTAAATTCATATTTTTATCAAACTGACATCTGCTGCTGTTACATTTGACATATGATATAACCAAGTACATTACAGGAAGCAATGTTTTATATTAAGAATATGAGTTGCAAGAAATGCATAATTTATAATTTATATATAATATAATAAAAAAGATGTATATATAATTTTTATGTAAATAGTATATAACTCAACGTTTATATATATATATATGAATGTATATTTGAATTATACTGCATGTATGTTAAATCACTGAAAAGTGGAAATAACGAGTATATATATAATTTATAGTTGTATTTCTTAATTTTTAGTTTTATTTCTTAAACTAGCACAAACATTGTTGTTATTATAACACAAATTTTATCCATGATATATTAAATATTTGTTGACAATGACATGTGTCAGAGAGGACATTTACAAGTCATATACTAGTCAATAAGATCACACTTACATTTGATTATGCATGCTAAAAATAAAAAAAGTTTAATATTATAATTGTAAAATACAGATAGCCATGACCTGATTCCTGACCTTTTTGTGTGGTTTTCTGTTTGTGACACCACCATTTTTAATATATCTTATAATAATAATTTAATTAAAAGATCTGGTGAGATCGTCCATTAAACACTTAAACACAATAAATATCCACTAATCCAGTTAACCTTAAATAATTAAAAATCCACTTCTAAGTTTTTTCCTGACTGACTCACACACAGTACGATTATATCATGAGTCAAATTCAGTGTCCAGTTTTCCCAGCACTAATAGCTGCATGCGCATGTCACACTTCCATGCCGGTACGGTGGAGTTTGCATGAGTAATATGCCCAAGGAAAACCGGCTTATTATACATATATAACATATATTGCAATACAAATATTGATGAAATAACAGCTTGTGTATACCACACAACAAAAATATGGTGCGTCCGCTATAGGAAAATGTGTCACATGCAGCTACTTAGTTTTGTCACCAATTAAAGAGGGATTGTCAGAATTTTGCTCTCTTTTTTAACCCTTTGCATGCTGGGAAATTTTTCGTCTGCTAAAATGTCGTCTGCTGAATTTCTAAAATTAGCATTTTCTTCGATTTTTTTTCAAAGAATACTATCAGAATAGCAAACAGTTTGGATCCTGATGAGACGCCACGTTTTGTGGCGTCTCATCTGGATCCAAACTGTTTGCAAAGGCCTTCAAAATTCGGTTCCCGCACTGAAAGAGTTAACAGACGTGTTTAGAAATTTTGCCCACTTAATTTGTTTTTTGGATATGTTTGAGGACTATGTATCTTATTAACTTATAATTTTACATACATTCTGAATTAAGAATTAACCAAAACCATTACAAATACAAACAAGCAAATTGGTTGAATTGATATCCCCCACCAATTTCAAAATCTTTTTACAAAGACAGTAGCAAGATATCATAATTTTTATATCAAACTCTTTGACCTGATTCTGTTAACATCATCCGATAACCAATTACGAACACTCCTATCATTCTGTAGTTTAAGTGCTGTACTGCGATGTAGCATTATTGTCACATTGTGTGGCCCTCTTTACATCAATACAGCTGGGCAACATGTTTTCTTTTTATGGACTGATAAGATTTTGTATAACTGTATCCAAAGTTCTTATGATACAAAAACATGACCCAGAGCTTTCTAAATGAAAATTTATTGTTCACTGTTCATTCCTGCTATATACATATGCATGAATATAATAATTATACCTTAATTTATTATATTAAAATTTACACCTGTCTGAATTTTGGTTCATTGTGTAATTGAAAGATTATTGTTGTATTAATAGCGTTAATAGGTCAATAAAAGATTTGGAGTTCTGATGAAGAGTAATGCTGTTAAAACAATTTAAGGGAAGTAACTGTGAACAGACAATCTTAATGAATAGTTTATAGAACACTAGCATTATGTCCCTTGTCTAAATGATATATTCACACAAAAATGCTAGACTGGGTTGTTTATCACTTAATTTTCACTAAACCCATTAATACAACAAAATAATAA
>VMBQ01012132.1:0-16740 GCA_007657795.1 Dreissena rostriformis | reverse complement strand
AAAAAATCAACATGTACACTTGAAATTCAATAGCTCCCCCAATAAGTGCAGAAAAAACAACGTGTCAACGTGAAACCCCAAAAACGCACATGGTTGCCGGGTTCTGGCCCCCTTTTCTCGCAGAAATGCAGTAAGAATTCTGTACATATAATCATGTGTTTAATACATAAACATATTGATTAAAAATATATCTGTACAGTTAATGACCATGGTATTTGTAGTAGTAACAGAATTGTCACATCTTATTCGAGAGCACAGTCCCTTTAACAAATCAATAAATATTTTGGCAAGAAATGTGCGGTACAATGTGATACAGTCATCAAGTGAGTCAAACGACTTTTCCCGGCTTTCTATCAAGTAATGTTTAAGTTTTTCAATGTCAAAATCTGGTACACCAATTAAATTATCTTTCCACTCTAGCGATGAAAACAATTCTTTATCGAAAACTTTATCTTCCATTGTTTTATGTAACATTTTCACGTTCGAATACACAGCAATGTAAACAGGAAATGAAGAGCCCCCAGTTTTGCTAATCTCGTCAGGAGTTTATCGATTTTTAAGAAAAGCGTCTGAATGATCTTGAGCGCGGGGTTATACAGACGCTTAATTTGAATTGGTCTATTGTGTTATAACGACTAAACTTTGTCTTAACTACGCTTAAACTATCTCATACGTACGAGTGGGCAATCTCGGTATTAAAGCTCAATTGTCGCGTAATTACGACATGGTAACAATACGTTTGTAACAACAGGCATAAGAAAGCTGCCATTTTTTGTATTCATTCTTACTCTGATTCAGAAAGGGCATGATGTACCATCTACATGTAGAAAAGACAAGATTCGAAGAAGTGGCTTTAAGAGCTGTAGCTGACTTTTGCGCGGGAATGCAGTCACGTGAGAGCGGCGCATGCGTAAACCCAGACCCGGCCTTTCAAAAATTGACGCTGGACCTTTTCTCCGGTGTGGTGAGTAGAATTAAATATAAATATATGTTCCTTATAAGGAAGAAAAAAACATTTTGCTGTTAAAACATTTAGTCCTCGCAGATAAAGACCCCAAATGACAACATGTACATAATACAGTGGCCATATACTTATTAAGTATAATGTATGGTCACGCCATTGCATGACATGCACATTCAAGGTAAACTAATGCTGGTATTGTAGTGAAAATGAGCACGTATTCAAAAATGCCATAACGTTAATATACTGTCATATGTAGTATTATACTGAAGTATCAAATTACACGCCTGTGCAAAAAAAAACACCGGCACAGGGAGGAAAGATTGCGCTCTAGCAGCATATGTGATAACATCACATAACATTGCATTGTGTAAATTAATATCGATCGTGAACTGATAGCAGCGCCTATAAGCCGTCCTCGTTTATCCTATATTGGCCTTTTTGACAGTCACATGATAATTAAGAAGGCTGGTGATGTCAAAATGGGCCTTAGTACATGTGTGAACATTAAAGCGCTTGATATGCGACCTCGAACCCCTGCGTGAATTTATAGCGGATACAGAAGCTGCTGGCCAGACTGCGCGAATACTATGGCCGGTTTAGAGCTGCGATGGCCGCATATGGCACACTACTCATTTTCGCTCGCCCCTGCAAATATAGGGCTTAAATCGTCGATGTAAAATACTGACTATTATCGAAATGTGACGATGCCACATGATTTAAACATTAAAAGAACCATGAGAATTGTGATCAGTTCGAACAGTATTTGATCACATTTGTTCAAGCACATGTAACTTATATGCTCTCAGTTCAGTATGTACCCGAGTCCCGGTTTTTAACAGTATCTATGACTGGCTTACTAGTCACGCACAGCGGACTTGCAGAGTTGGTGTCGAGTTTGGCCTTAAACTATGAGTTGTGTGGTTATTTGATAAACACATACATATCTTAAGCGGCCATCTATTGAACTTTCCAATTTCGGGATAAAGATATTTGACCAATGTGTACAATTACGTAAAGATAGTAGCCCCAAAACGGTGCGAATAGATGAATTATCGTCGAACCCATATAATTCGATAATAAGGCTGCAATTTAGGCAATTCATCACAACATTCTAAACGTTTTACGTTTTCAAATTCTGACTTGACATCCCGTACTATTCACCTTTTTTTTAAATTTAGAAATCATGTCCATTTACTCGTCCTGTAATCGTATGGACTTTTGATTACGTATTACGAAACGCTGCAACGCCATTAGTATTTGGTTTAAGGCAACAGCTATGGTACAGCCTCTCCATGAATTTTGGAATGTATTTATGGTAGTGGAACCATCGGAGAAAATACTCAAAATACACGTAAGGAGAATGTTCGTTATATGCGAAATGTTGCAAAATAATATGTTTTTACGACAGCTTATCATCGTATGCACAATGTCAACAATAACAGTGTCTTCCAAGACCTGGTATTCGCCAAGTCGTGATTTGAGGTGCGATTGAGCGTGGCTGTGTGAACTGTGACGTATTTGAACGCACCACAATTCGAGGCTACGATTGAACGAGCCGTGTTTATAATGATGAGCCAAGAAACCTTGTGTGATGGATATACCTGTAATGCATATTTAATTATCAGATAATTATCGATATCTGTCAGCCATGTATATCAGAAGTCAGGCTGGAATAGCTAGATTGTGAAATATTAATTATTTGCCTATTTGTAAAAAANTATATATGAAAAGGTCTACCCGTATGGTTTATGGAGTTAAATAGGCGCAAAACACTTTTATAGGAAGGTTGGCGTCTGCCCTCCATAGTTCGGTTCTACGTACGAATTCCTTAAGATGACTCACAAGGAAACATCAGTTTACAATGCCTTTGTAGTTGCATACTTTCGGAACGATTGTGCAATTTTCACAATCCTCCTTTCATTGTATAGCTCATCACATATTCATAATGTTGCATATCGATTATGAAAACTGCGTGGGTCGGGGATTGGCTAATGTTATCGTATGCGCCTAACATTCGGCTTCACAGCTCTATAGACTGCTTTATACGGGGTAAACTACGCGGTGAAGTTATGCGTGACAGATCCCATCCTGTGATTATCTGCGATATGTGGACGGTAGCGTGATTTTATGTGTTCGTTCAGAGGGGCGGTGGAGAAAAGAAGGTAATTACGGGGCACCTGAATCAATTAAAGATCAATCGATTTGGTTGGTAAATATTTTATATCTGGATGCTGCAGTCAACGTTGCGCATCGAGACGAAACGAAACGAAATGGGGGATTATTGCGGAGACTTGAGCTAGTATATTTTATGTTAAAATTGAAGAGCACGCACAACTGGCATATTATGATAACATATTAAATTAAAAAGTATAATGATTTCAATCCATTCAAAAAAGGAGGACTTCAGCATGTGCATTCTGATGAATAACTATCGATTACCTGGTATTTATACTGAAATACATACACATATGGAAACCCAAAAAATAGTAATACAAAATAATAGTTATAACAGTTTTATATTTTATAGTTATTATATATGATAATCCCCTGAGTTATTGGCGACTGACGTTAATTTATTAAAGTCAAGGATACAGTTTAAACAAATATGCCAACAAAACTGGAAAGCAAGTGAATGAAAAAATAAAACGTATTAAACATACCGTTATATGCTCACCTAATAGCTCAGTAATGAACAACAATAAGGCAAGTTATATGAACTTAAAACACAAGGAGAGACGATTTTGTTGAATGTTTTATTGTTAAACTATGCTTAAAACTCACTGATATGCATATAAATTCACCTTTTTTTATTTGTCACTTTCTCGATTAAGTCGTGTTTCAATGCAGATGTAACGCGTTCTGGTATTCATGTGGGTGTAGCTATTTTTCGGGCTAAATGTTGTGACGTTAATCCTCTGTTCTCCATGACCTTGGAACAATTTAAGATTGTGACTAAAAAATGTATATATATATAAAAGTAAAAACACGTGTCTGGGATTTTAAATATATATTGATATAGCCAACGCGTTTCGCACAGCTCATCTGGGCATAATACAATATATTACAACGTCAAAATGTCATGGATATATATATATATAAATATATAAAGCTGTGTCGAACCCACTCATGTAATTCGATATATAAACGAATTATAAACTGATCCACTGCCCCGTTCCAGTTGCGAATTTTCTGATATTCGGCTGTATATTATTACCGCCCAGGCGGCCGAAAATGTCTTCATTCTTCGGATAGTGTCGAATGATGCGCGAGTGCTACAGGCCAGGCTAAATCTATCGTATACTACAGTCGATAATTTGAAATATTTTTTCTAATAGACAGGTGTTAAATAGCTTAATCCATGCGATCGAATAACAAACTGTTTAATTTCAAATGTTGATTTTGAACTTCTATGCGTCAATTTTGTTTATCGATTGATCGAGTTTATATAAAGTCCAAAGAGTAATAGACAGTATTCATGAACATAATAATACCGTCGTGTTAAATGGGATTAAAAAAAGTGTTAACAACTTTCTGTAGATCATCGTCTTCAGTGTGTTCAAGAGAAGGAATGAAGGAAGGACCAACCACGGATGCTTATAAAAAAAAGACATTTACAAAGATGTGTCCGAAAATGCACACTGTTCCGTTGAATGTGAGTAAGAAGGGAATATTGCATCAATATTTTCACGATATTCGTAAAAAGTTCGGATCAGTGACTTATTTTCGTGTTCCGCTGGTAAAAAGGAAATTCGTTGTGTTAAACACGATAGAATCGACATTGGAATGTTTACAGCATTCGGCCACGGATGGCCGATTAGGTCTGTTTCTACAAGACTATGTGCTACAGAACAATGGATTTTCGTTCCAAAACTATTGCGACAGAAGTGCTAAACAAAAAGAAATATTAAAAGAAAACCTACACATCAATGTAAACCATTATGAAACTGATTTTTATCCTGAAATTGTAAAGACAGTAGTCGCAATAGAACATCAACAGCAACTCGATATAAAACTGGATTTTTATATCAAACAATTACTGAGTGATATATTCTCGAAATTGGTAAGTTATTTTCGTAATTTTGATTCATTTGGTATCAATTTTCTGGTTTCGAGTGTAAATCACGAGCTCGGGTTTTCACAATATGTCTGCTAATCATAAGTTCGTACAACTATTTTTATTGGCAATGCATTTCTTTGTTGTCGGAGATAACAATTGCTGCATTGTCGTTAACTCGTTAGGTCGTTTTCGGTCACTTGGTTAACAGACTTGGTCATATAATTAAATCCACACGCTTAGATAGCGCATTTGTTTGATCATAATGAATAAATACCTGTTCAACAATCAACATACGCCGTTCCTAATCTAGGGAATAATTAAAGTGAGAACAAAAACAGTTTGTAAAAGATATTTAGAAAATTATAACCTCATTTGTCTAGAATTTTAACTTCGGCGATGTGCAATATTAATGTAAATAAAAGTAAACATCTAAAACACTTATCCATATAGTTGGTACAAGCTTATCCAACAACACATGTGTAATGAAACTAAATAAAAAATATGAGCTTGTTAATGTTTTGAAAGGTAAACATATTTCAAATTCAACGGTTTCATGTCTGTTATCACAACAAATGGTATAAAACCATCCAATAACTGAAAAGATTTCAAAAGAACAAAACGTCTTTAACATAAGTAAGATAATAAAAAGATAATGAATTAAGTTGTCAAATTCACGTCACAACGTAACGTTAGCTCGTCCAAAACAAAACTACTTCCACATTAAATACTGTTATTAAACTGGCTACATATAATTTAGGCATAAATCTAAAATACAGACAACTGTCATAAAAATGATTTCAGTCGGGATTGTTAAAAGCTGTCTTACGTTATCTGTTCGTAACTTGACGTTAACGTTGTTATGCTAGTGGAAACTGGAAGGGAAGTTACGTATTTCGATTTACTACTTCGCCCTATATACGGTATTCGATAAGCGTGTTTCATTCATGTGAGATAAAAATAAGCAGTTAAGTCTAACACATCGCGAACTTTGCTAGTGAGTGTTTAAAAATCAATAAGCTAAAAGAAAATGACTGGATTTGAAATAAAAATATGGTGGCTATATTGCGTGATTGTATCGATACCGGTTGCTAGTGAAGCGCATAGAAAAAGTAAATAAATACGCAGGCGTACATAAAAGGAGCGTTCAAATCAATCACGCGACCCGGTGCAATGGTTTACAAAACATTGAACATAAAGACAGCTATTAGAACATGTGTATGGTGACAAATTACGGATAGTATATACATTTAAATGAAAGTTATTGTTCATGACGCTTTTTGTGTTGTTATTTGAGATTTACCATAAGGGGAATATCTTGAACTATGATTTGTTCTTTCACGGCAGACATAAATATGTAAGAATATCTAAATATTGTAAATTGTAATTAGTTAATACATCTACTAGTTTACAGATTACAATTCCATTAAAATTGACAGCAACTAGATATAGTGTCATTAAAATGGCATTTCAAGTTATGTCTTTAATACAAAGCACGTGTCTAAGACTGAAGGTCGTGACCTTAAACGGGTTAACGGGTACGCTCCGCAAGGGAAGCAACTCCCGATCGCTTCCGGGACCAAGAGGGTTACCCGTGCTTGGAAATATTCTAGAGGTCGACACGAGCCGAGCTCATCAACTGTTCACCAGATGGAGTAAGCAGTATGGCAAAATATTCAGACTGAAATTGTTCGGCAAAAATGTGGTAGTTATATCGGACGCTGACACGCTTCGGGCGGCGTTTTCGTCAGGGTCGCTTAGTAAACATTTTAACGACAGGGCCGAAAATATCACCAAAGAAGTGTTCTATGGACGGAAGCACGTGGGCTTTGCGAATCTCAGTGACCATACTGTAGCTCTTAGAAATGTCTTGAGACGAAAGGTGCTTCTCTATCAAATGTGCGATAGCAATTTCGCTGAGTCGTGTTCAACCATGATAAGCAATTTTGCGAAGAACTTAAGTAACGCAGCAGAAACGATCGACCCCAACTCGTTCATAAAAGAATTTCTCACGCAACTCAATTCCACTGTTGTAAGTAATTAGCTGTTCGACATTGTTAACTAGAAGTATCGTTAAAGTATATTAAATAACAAATATCAGACGAATTTCAATCAATAATTGACATAACTCAAATAGTTCTACTCACCGAATCATCAAATGAGGTGTTAACTCAACGTTAAAATAGTTTACAAACATATTATAAAGGATTAAATACCACTTCATGCATTTAGATCGCGTACATTCACGACAGTGGTGATGATGATGATGATTATGATGAGGATGATGATTTCAGCTTATCGGAGAGAGCCTCCCTGACGATGACCCGGAAATGGAAGCCCTGTGGGAGTTCATCGACAGTCTCTACCGTCTACTTCCACCATCCGTGGACGCTCCTTTGCGAGCGTTCCCATGGTTACGCCACTTGCCAATCAAACATGGCCGTTTCTTTCGGTCGGCGATCGACGCCCGAGACAGGGTGACGCGACGGTATTTTGACTCGCAAAAGGTAAAACACTTCATCAGTGTATCACATCAACTTGGCGCAGACGAGAATTTAAATAGTTTTTTTGACATTTAATGATATGTTTTATTTCGCACACGGTATTCACGCTAAATAGTTTAATGTTTTATTTTCATATGTCAACAGACGACTGTTTGATAGCCCATATTGTAACAATTAATTTATGTCCGTCTGTAACAATGATTTATTTGTTTATAAAGTTGAATTATAATATATGTGTCAATATAAATAACATGTTGTTTTTTTTCAGACAACGCCCGAGTAATCTGTAACCATTTACGAAGTACATAAACATTAATTCACGACATTAAAGTAGACATATCGCTTCAAAATCAAATACATTAAAAAGTAAACGTAAATTTGTGAATATGGAATGCCACTGTAATATTAAATTATCAGATATAATGATTTATGAAATAAGTCCATTCATGTTGTGTTCCTCGGGGTGCTGTGGGACTTATACAAGGCGAAATGAATTTGATATAATAATCAGACGTATTTGTACATTTACAAATCATGTCAATATAATTTAAATAACAAATTATACAGCTATGTTTCTGGTTAATTTCACGGGGAAAAAAAACTGTTACCTGAAATTCAATCTACAATTTATCCAACCAGTATTGTATATCACGTGTTTCCGTTCAATAATAGTATTTCAGACAACATGGCACGTGGAATGTGTCTGCGATATTATGGTAAATCAACGCTTTTAGAATAGCATCTGTAGAAGGAATTTGAACTATTGTATAGCACTCCGTTAAACCACAAATGGCCCCACGAGTATGCTGGTGATATGATTTTTATGTAAATCAATCATTTGATAATACTGCCTGACCATTGACTTAATGCGGGAAAAATAAAACTCCAGATAAAATATCATGAGATAAATTCTTGTTATTATCCTGTATTATTTTGTTGAAGGCAACTGATAAATTGTCTAAACAACACAGGGTAAGCATACAATACACACACTTAAAATAAAACAATAATTAAACGTGGGGTAAACTGACTTGGAATGATCAATTCCATGCATTTGGGGTTTAAACCAACTAACGATTCGTACCAACGCTTGAAATGTGTATTTTCTGAAAGCTGACGTCATTATTTATTCCAGTCGACGTACAAGGAGGGTCACGTGCGTGGCCTGGTCGACATCTGTCTAAGGATCCAAAAGGAGGCGCTAGCTACTTCCGGTTCCTCGTGGCTCACGGACGACTACATCAAGGGGCTTATGCTCGACACCGTCGTGGCAGGTAACATGCACACATGTCAACCGTTAAAGCCCCATTCGAAAAAAAAAATTAGCAAATACTCGATTTTGAAATAGTTTTGTTTGGACATCAAAACTTGAACAAGCATTGAAATCGGCAAAATTTTTAACGATTTGGTTACTACGTTTCCTATACAAGCAATAGCATGTGATTGCTCTGTAAATTGAGTAAGTATGCACATCTTACTTACCGAAATCTGAAGACATAACGTCTTTAAATCGTACAAATTATAACAGCCTGAAAATTTAGTAAGTACACTACTTTTGTTCACACGACCAGTTAACTATAAACATATATATTTATTTTTTCAAACATAATAGTTATTAAATGTATTTCTTACAAATAAACTTTTTTTTTTAAATACATACATATACATGTAAATCGCCATACATACCTGCAGTGAACACAGGAACATGAATCTTGTGAATTTATATATATGGGTTTGTGTTAAAACGTATTTGACTTGAAAAATGTCAAAGAAACACAGACTAAATGGTGTGGTAATCATCCTGAAGTATGAGGATATTAAACTTTTTTGTTCTTATATGGTAAAGTAAAGTCTGATGGCATCAGTAACCATACTCACAAATTGACAGAGAGTATGGTTATTAGTTTGGTCATTAGTTTGGAAACAAATTTGAGTTGCTTTTAGACTGCGTGTATGGGACAACTTTCTGAACCAACTACAGTGGTGGAAACAGAATCAAATTATCCACAATTCCCCTTATACGAGTGTATGGAATAAAACGCACCATGTTGCTGTGTAACCTAGATATAAACTCACCACACTTCTCTATGGTCTTAAAATAAATTAACATACCGGTAATATTTTTTGGTAGTACCTTACGTTTGAAAGTTAACACAATCAGTGAATGGGTTAATCTCTGTTGCGGACATGTGCACACATATGATCAACAAAAGCCGGCGAGACATAACCTCCACCTTTGGATACAATCTCTTGCACGACGGTTACATTACATTCACCTCTGTGATGGGCTTAGGGGGCACACCACAGTTTTTCACAAATCGGCTCCTGGCTGCCGGGGTGGGGGCACTCACAGCTAACACAACGTCTACACCTGAAATCATACAAAACATATCTTCAGTATTGTTGGGGGTATGTCTTCCAAAAAATACATGGATAGCCATGGTGCACTCACTTGCTGTATATTTTTATCATGGACAATCAGCCAATTTAGGGGTCTGAATGTCACCTGTTTTCGAGGCCATTTCTGTGATTTTCAACACAAATTTACCACTAAACTGCAAATGCCAGTTCATTAAACACTTTCTATTTTACTGCATCACTAACCAGATATTTGACCGACACCGAAGAATCCTAGGGTCATCCACGCGGTTTTTTGCAGAAATTCAGTTGAGTGGAGGCACCTTTAAAATTCATGCAAAATTAGCCTTCGGAGCTAGAAACCAGCATGTACGTATTTCATGACCTTGACTGCCCAGCAGACACACTGGCTAGGCACTGGACACATTTTCGAATTCACTAAGCATGCATTTCAAACCACCACCACTCAAATCTGATACTTTAAACTTGTAAAACACTATTATTGCTGCTCAGTTTTATTGTACCCATATTTATTAGAAATTTATCCTGCCAATTCGAGACTAAGGCTCAAAACTGTATAGTGCTACCTTAGAACGGACTATTTTTATGAGAGCATTCATGTCATGATCATTCCAAGCGTTCATCATGAAGGTTATAGTATACTAAACTATTGCACGACGGTTACATTACATTCACTGCTTTCAAGAAAACCATCTTTACTGCTTTTAAGAAAACCATCTATACAACATTATACAACTAGCAAAATAAGGTCCCCTTATTTGTTTGATAAATACAACAGAACTGACCGTCTCCTCTCTGTTAATACACGTTTGACGTCGAAGCAATGCCTAACGTCACTCAATTTGTTCATTTGTTTACATTTGTTAAGTGCGCGGAATGATTCCATCTGCGTAAATGGGCAATACAATAGTTCCAAAGAGTTGCATTAAAACTACCAAGTTTTTGCACGATGTATCGTATATTTAAAATACCTATTTCATTATTTAACGCCTCTGATCCTGAAAATCCAAGCAAATATACTTTGAATGCGTGTGTTCGGTTCTGACAAGATTCATGCCAAGATTCTTAGTAAGATGGCTGCTGAGCCCAACGCAGAGGTGTATGTGAGAGCATGGAACGACAACTCTGCGTGGAGATTGCGTCGGATACCCACGTTCGACCCATTCCGCTATTCTCCATTTATCTAATGCTGGAGAGTAACGGAATGAATTAGTCGTGGGTATCCGACGATGCATAACCTCATGTTTACCGAGAATGTAACAATCAACTCATTCTTTATATGCAATTGGGAAGCGGACAACTACAATGAGCGAGGCCTGGTAACCCTAACCCGACCCCTAACCCTAACCCCAACCCTAACCTTCTAACCCCCCATGCGCATTACAATACCAGGCCTCGCTCATTGTAGTTGTCCGCTTCCCATGCAATTTGCTAAATCAGATAACCAATGGTATGTGGGGATTCTTTTAATAATCTGCACAGCCAGCAGAATAAAATCACATAATTTCCTGCCAATAACAGTTTATTCATTCTTTTATGCAAGTAGCATTCATATATATTCTCCTGTTTAAGGAATGTCCGAAATGATGAAGAGCATCCGAATGCTAATTCTACTAATGTGCCATCACCAAGACGTGCAATCACGTGTCTACACAGAAATATGTGACGTCGTTGGTCCTTGTGGAACGCCTTCGACCAATCACCGCGAAGCAATGACGTATACGCAATCGGTGATCATGGAAATGCTTCGTTACGTCAGTCAAACTCCACTCGCAATACCACACAAGTGCAATGAAGACGTAGTGCTCGACGGATATGCCATAGAAAAGGACGCAGCGGTAGGAATTTATGGCCCTTTTGGAAAAATGTCTCGAGTAAAAAATCTATTAGTTTCAAGTTAACCAACTGAACTCATACAAATCTGTTGGCTTCAAGTTAACCAAATGAACTCGCGCAACAATGTTTGTTACAAGTTTACTTACTGGACTCATACAAAAGCCTGCTTGATTCATAGGGACCCGGCATAGTGTTGGGATTGCATAACAAAAATCTAGACAAAAAATCATATATTATATATAATATATAGACTATATATTATTTATCATATATGATTTTTGTCTAGCATTTTTTTTATGCAATCCCAACACTGTGCCGGGTCCCTACGGTTTGATTCATGTTTATCAACTGAACTCGCACACACAATGTCGGTTTCAAGTTTACAAACTTATTTCAAACAATCAATCAGTTGGTTTCAAGTTTTCAACCTTAACTCACACAATCTGTTGGTTTCAAGTTTACCACATAAACTCACGCAAACAATCAGTTGTTTTCAAGTTAACCATCTGAACTCACACACACATTTTGTTGGTTTCCAGTTTACCATCTGAACTCGCACAAACAATCTGTTTGTTTACCAACTTAGCTAACCTGGACACGTTTTTATCTTATTGCTAGTATTTTGGCATAAGAGCCAATGTTATCTCTGTTCAATACTAACATATTTGTAAACAATTTAAGTAATGCATTGATTTGCTTGAATCTAATAAGACTAACACCCGTGGAAGAGTAATCATTCAACTGACGGACTATATTGATCGAATGTCTACCAATTTGTAAACACTCTGTTCAATATCAGGTAAACGAAATGGTTTTACTTGAATGAAAATCCTTACTTTCGTTCATTCCATCATCCGTATTCAAGCATATGTAATACGTCGATGGCCTCTAGGTAAACTGTCGCGACAATTAACGACATTATGAATTCATGCATATTTAATACGTGATGGCCGCTAGGTAAACTGTCGCGTCAATTAACGACATTCCATTGTTGTATAGTAGATGTACTACGGGTATATTGACTATTTGCGTGTTGCCAGATGACACACACTAGCGATCAATTATTTGGAATACTTTTCATAGTGTATACTTTGATGTGACTAGCATCCGTTTACGAAACCGTTTCTAGCCCGCTTCATTTAGGACAAAGTCCGCAAGCGACTGCATTGTGATCGGGGTGTTGCATGGCAGTCGTGTTTGTCAATTTTACTCAGACATGATGTTATAGTGCGTATTGAAGGTGTAATTAATGTTCAAACTACGGCACTCAAACATGTTAATCCGTTAACACAAACAATTAAGTGCGCTATACTATTAAATAGATTTAACACCATGTGTGGCCGAAGTGACACTGGCTTTTTAGCTGTACATGTATAAATCAGACAGGTGACACGTACATACATCGTCTGTTTCTATGATACAAATCCCACATCAAAAGAAGTAAACAAACTACATGTTCAAGCGCATAGATAGAAAGTTCGGTCGTTTTTAGCTCGGCTGTTTTCGGCTGTGTCCGCCGTCCGCGGCGTCCGAAAACTTGCACATTGGCCATAACTTTTGCAATATTGAAGATAGCAACTTGATATTTGGCATGCATGTGTATCTCATGGAGCTGCACATTTTGAGTGGTGAAAGGTCAAGGTCATCAGTCAAGGTCAAAACATTTTTTATTTTTTTTAATGCGTATCTCATCGACCTGCACATTTTGAGTGGTGAAAAGGTCAAGGTCAATGAAGACCTTCAAGGTCAAAGGTAAAACAACAAAATGCAAGCACCCACATCAGTCGAGCGTTGGCACCCGCTATGCGATGCTCTTGTTCTACTTCATTATTTATTTTTTGAGGATGAGAAATATGGAAAATGTATTTTTCTTTTTTTGTTTAATGGTATTTAGTTCATTTTAATAATATTCAAAATTAGTTATAAATGACCAAAAATAGACATAGTAAGATTTTGTATGCGAATCATAATACTGCGCGAATCATAATACTAACACAATCCAGCACGTCTCCACATTTTACGGAAATGAACAAAAAAACAAGAAGACCTTTTTTGTATATTGCAGATATTACCCAACATCTGGGGCATACACCACGACGAGGATGTGTGGGGCGACCCCTGGGACTTCCGGCCGGAGCGCTTCCTCGCGGAGGATGGGAAGACGTTACTTCCGACCGATCACAAATTCATGAAAACGTGAGTGTTATCTTAACGTCCCAGATTAGAATTTAACGCGACATTTATTAAACTGCCGGTTCTATAAAATATTATTTCAATAACAGGTACATAAGGTTCTCACGCAACACTTTGTGTGCACATGTATGATCCCGAGTGATCTATCTTAAAAAAACAATAAAAATAATAATCAAATGTATTTCAAATTTTAGTCAATAGTCTTTAGATCATAGCTGATACGAAAGCACAAGCTAAACATAATAATTATCACAACTAACGTATAGGATACACGTATAATAAGGAATAACGGTGAAAATTGCGATGAATAAATTTATTGATTTGCAAATGTTGCGGACATGTAAACGAACATGATAAATCATTATAAAAGTAGTGACGACGACGACGACGATGATGATGATTCACTTGTTAATGAACCTGATATTCAGGGTTTTTAAAGCCAGTGAACTATATACTTTGAACGTGATATCAACTATTTAATTTAATGTGATATAAGTATGTAATCAACGATATACTTTTTCAGACTGATCCCGTTCTCCGTTGGTAAAAGACGCTGTCCCGGCGAGGATTTTGCGATGTCACGTTTGTTCCTCGTGTTGACGTCACTACTTCAGCGTCTCCACTTCCGACCGCCAGAGGGCGAGGAACTTCCGTCAGTGGATCCGAGACTTTACAGTAGAGAATATCCATATCCACTTCCTCTCTACAAATGTCGCGTCGAGATCCGCATGGATTGCTCAACATCATGACAAATACATATTTCGCAGTATTCTGAACTAAGCATGTCATCTGCAGGCATCTTTAATCGACGTTATTTTAATTAACATAATTCGTGAGCTCGAATTATACCTTCTTGTACTAGTGTTTAACTGGTACAAGATCGTATAATTCTGCTCACCACAAATAAGACATATTGAAATGTACGTAAGCTGCACTTACATGTGTATATTTGATATTTTTGTCACATAATTTGATTTTTGAATTCCACGTGCCAAGCCGCAATGTGGATCAAATGACGGCATAATGAAATTCTCATACTTCTGTTGAAGGATTACAGAGTTATATGTGTTCGTACAGTCGTGGCCACAGCTGTAACTGTTTCGCTCTATCACAGAGATTTGAATTGAATTCTTATTTCAATAGTTATAACAATACCATTAAGTTAACACAAATAATTGTCATTTTTTTAAATTATTCATTAAGGAAAACTTGTACCAAACTCTGACATTTTCATATGTATTCCTGTATACTTATTATTAATAATTGTGATCCTCAGCGGATTGCCATCAGTAAGTATCTTCCTTGGTGCTATCAGCCTAATCAATGCAATTGCGCTAACTGTCCACGGAAAATATGAGCCTCGTTCTGGGGAAACTGGGCTTAATGCGTAGCGTAAAGTGTCGTCCCAGAGCAGCCTGTGCAGTCCGCACAGGCTCATCAGGGACAACACTTTCCGCCTACAAAGGATTTTCCTTTAAAAAAAAGACATCGTGTATGCGAAAAATTCCTTAAATGCGGAAAGGGTCGTCCCTGATTAGCCTGTGTGGACTACACAGCCTAATCTGGGGCGACACTTTACGCACAGGCATTAAGCTCAGTTTTCCCAGAGCGAGGCTCATATTATAAACATTTCACATAAATATTTGCCGCTATTTATTTGTCCCAACCATCGAATACATACGTTTTCATCAACACATTTACAATGCATGACGTAATCCTTGTATTCACATCGACCCTGTCATCATTTTATTATAAATTAGGGTAACTTAAAATTAAAGCTAGCAAGCCCAAACCTTTGATATCCTTGATTGTTATTACGTTTCTGAACAGTTGTAGTGGCGTTTTTATTCCACCATAAAGGTTTTGCCTACAAGTAACATAGTAAATTGGATATTATTATTACATACATTTCGTATACTAGTATTGAAAACTGCCTTTGATCATTCAAAATAGAAACCTTACAATCAGTGTGGGGTGTTTAAATGTTTATCTTGCGGTAGAGTTATAAATCATGTTTATAACCATATTTCGCATGTCTCATTTTCGGTTATTGATATTGTTTTTAAATTGAAAACATTAACAATTTGCTTAGATATTGCTTTGATAACATTGAAAAATATTAACCTAAAGAAGTACGGCTATTAAATAAGACGCATTTAAGTGTGGTATTTTCTCGTAATTACATGCACACTTATCATTCAATCGAACGGTCGCACTCAGTAACGCGCTTATTACTATAATTGGGCATTCATATACAACATTTGTTATGGCGTCATTATAAGTGCAAGTTAATAGACATTGTTTTATATAGAACGACTCGCATAATACAAATAGAAGTATAAAGAATGTTTTGTTCTTATTTATTCTCTAGTCTTTCCTGTGTATACTGAAGTATACATTTGATAATCAAATATCACCACCATAAAAGAAATTGATAATTGGACAGTTGATCCCATGTCGGTATTATAGAAGGTGGTAAAACTATTTTGTGATTGCCGGGATCACGTGATAACAACACACTGTTTTCGTAAAGTAACTTTCATCAAGATTATTAAAGTATTAATTGGATAATAAAATATCACCGCCATTTTTTTTTTGGATTATTTGACAGTTGATCCCATGTCGGTATTATAGCAGGTGGTTACACTATTTTGTGATTGCAAGGATCAACACACTGTTTGCGTAAATTAACTTTCATCAAGATTTTTAAAGTAGTATTGGTGTTTGTGTGTGTGTGTGTGCGTGCGTGCGTGCGCACGTGCGTAAAGTATAGTTATGATAACGTGTTAGAACGTTGATGACAATGCAGG
>VMBQ01012131.1:9128-20042 GCA_007657795.1 Dreissena rostriformis | reverse complement strand
AAACAATAAGGCGACTCGGATTAAATTCGCAAGCAGATTATGCGAGTTAAGATGTTGGTGATCATGGATATGCTCCCAAAATACAGGACCATATCAGAAACCAGTTGTTTTTCAGGATTCTTAAATGTTCATCTATCATGTTAACGTCAGCATGATAAACTATCCGTTATATTATATCGAGAGCACGCGTTGATGAAATTAGTGCGCGTAGTTGTAAGTGTCGGATAAATGCAGTACTAGTATGAAACGATATACAAAAAAAATAGACACATGTTTATGTGCCCAAACTGTGGATCGGATAACAAACGATACTTCTGTGTGCAATTATTGCATGAGAATTAAAAGTATGATGTTGATCTAAATATCATCTTTTGGGGATTACGGAGTTAGTACATTATAAGGATGAGGTAAGATTTATACTGAAGACACATTTTGTAACGAATGTGAAACTTACACTTATGGATGGTTTTTTTAGCTAGTATCCCAATACGTGTTTGAACAATCGGATATTAAAATCTTTCTTTTATTTTAGTTTACTATTCTAAATAACACAATTATTGCTGTACTTGCATGAAATCATATAAGTTTTTGATAACTTTTATATTTGATGCTTATGTAGGTGACACACAGCAATCAAAATCACTGCCAGTTTTATGGCCTGTTAAGTCTTGATATAAATGTGACGCGTTAAAGTATATAAGCATAATTTCTAAATTACGTATTTATGGAGTACCTTGTATGTTTTGGCAAGGGTACTACATTATTAAAAGTCGAGCTCTGCGTCTGAATCAGAATCCAATGGCCGGGCTTGCAATTTTTGCGTATTTAAAGTAAACATACTTCTTACATGACATTGCATCAATCATCTTGTATTATATTGTAAAATAGTTAAGTTATCTTATTGTCAATCAATTTTAAAATAGTTTAATTGTTATGGCCATCGATTATTGTACAGGCACTTATCAGAATGAATTATATTTGTTCAATCGGATTCTGGTATTTACTTAACAAATTCTCTAAATTCTCTATATTCATCTGTTGGTTTGTTTGAAATAATAATCCTTTTATAAAAACATGTCTAGTTTATCACGTAAATTATTTGGCAAGTTAACTAATGTCAGTATTAAAATAATACCAGGTACCATTTATCGTTTGGAACCTTAAAGAATATATTTAAATGTTATCTTTATGATAAGTTTAAATAAGCTGAACATAATCATATAATTTAAACCAATTTGAGTCTGTAACTGAAAAAAGTTGTAAATGCAACCAAAATAAAATGATAGAGTCTACAAGGACAAAATAGAAATCTGTAAATTTGTTTAACATTGATCATACTCGTGTATTTACTATTACCAAATTGCGTTGTTTGATAGCTGAAATAAGTCGTGTTATGGAGAAAATAAAAACATGCTGTATGCATGTGAATATCAAAATCACCCAACTTGTGGAGTTAACACAGTCTTATCAAGGATGACACGTTAAGTCAATTGGAAAACAACTAAACTTTGTTGTATTTTTGCCCGCAGTTTTCATATTCAGTATTGATTTCTCGTAATAAATCAGACTAAAACTGTATCTTCTGTCCAAAGACAATAGAACTGATATGAATGAGGACTTTGTTCATTCATGCTTAAAACAAAGATAAAAATTCAATTAAACAATTCAAATAATTGTCCTTTATACCTGTATGTACTGATAAATGTTTATCAATTTATATCAATGTGTAGGCCTTGTTTTATGACAACAAATCTGGATACGTAGGAATGTTATGATGAGGGCAGAGCTGAATTCTATATTAAAAAGTAATTTAACACGATACAAACACAGAACAAATAAAGGATAAATAAAGAAGTTACTGGATTATATAGTGTTCTGGAGTATTACCGAAATGACATTTTAGTGTAATTTGTTTTTCTTTTCAACCTGAAGGGTGTAAATTGAAACATAACTTTGAATCAAATAAAGACAAAACACTTTCTTTACGGAGTCACAGTTTATCAAAAATCTCTCACTTTTGACACGCACATTCTATATCCAATGATTAATATGTGTATTGATTGTAAACTATATCAACATCGTTCATGATAAGTCATTTCTTCTAATATTAACAAAGTGAAACTTCAGAAGCACAGGTTAAATTTTATAAATTATATACAAACTGTAAATTTACTATTTATTATAATTTAAATTGAATATATTTGTCTTTGTTTAAGATTGATAATAAAATAAAATAGTTATTTAATTTATCTTGATAAGACGCAAGTGAGTGTGTTGTTTACATATAGTACAGGCGCGAAGGAAGCTCTGGAAAATTGGATCCGTTGGAGTGGTTGTGGGAGGTGTATGTCCTCCCCACAATATGTTCTATTTACATTTGGTGTACACACGGCTTTTCATATCATTTTGCTACTAAAAGCGTTGATTCAAGATAAATAGTTTGACAATTTATAATATTTCATGTCTTCAAGGTAAGATATACATGTTTTCTTAAATGGAATTAAAGAGCAAGATTCGTGATCGCAACTGAGCGTCTAGTTAGTGTACAATTTCGAGGTAGATTTTGAACATTCATTTCAATGAACCTTGTTTTGAGAATGAAACCTTAAACTAGCGGCATGTAACTTTTGTTATGATATAATTGCAGCCTTGTTATATTTTTTTATTACTCGCAAACCATATAGAATACTAAATAAAGAAATTATTATTGAACAGTTTATATGTACATTCCAAGAGCTTATTCCACATACCGTGACAGTTTCGATCCACCATTGGTGAATCTTCATCAGACTGTGACTTCGCGGGAAGTGAACGTCACAGGGTGGGCTTACTGCCGGACTGGTTCCCAGCAGTAAACAAAGGCCTTATTTTGATGATACGAAATGCAATATTGGTATATACCTCATATTGTCGTTGAATGGCGGTTCGTGTTTTAAGCATGTGTTAATTACTACCAAATTCACATGCAATATGGTAATGATAACATTATAACATTATTAATATTGATAGGAATTTAAACTACAATAACATGCATATTTCAGAGTCCCTCTATTACATTGGAAAAGACAGAATGTTTAGACTGCTCACGGCATTTTTCGTAATTTATTCTGCCCGATGTGACGAGAGCATATACTATGAGCACAACAACAAAACGTGCATCATGTGTCCTCCTGGGTCACATTGGGTTGGTCATTGCTTGACCGGCGGAGCATCCGCTGAGTGCGCACCTTGTCCAGACAACCACTACCTCCCTACGTACAACAGAGCACATTCTTGTCAGGCATGTACAAGCTGTACGGATCAGAAACACAAGGGCGAGAGTTTTCAGAGAGAAGTTATAGTACAGGCATGTACTAGGACCTCTGACGTGCGTTGCCAATGTAAGGAAGGTTTCTGGGAGAAACAGGGAATCAATAACGTGTGTCGGCCAACGACTTCGTGTGGCCAGGGGCAGGGAGTTAAAACCAAAGGTACAACATGAACACAGGCGTGGCGGATAATAGTTAAATAAAACTAAATACGTATCAAGAGGTGCCGACGTATTAAATATAGAAAATCAACGGTTAAAATGAACGGTATTACAGAATGTATGAAGATTACAAAGTAAGATAAACACTAATTCAATCTGTCACTTCAAATATTATAGTGCAGCTTTGAAACCTGAATTGGGATTGGGTTTAAAATATGTTAAATGAATGTGGGTTTTAACATAAACGTCAAAGGGAAGCGACTCAATCATTATGTTCGCATTAAATTGTAATTCAGTATAGCACATTCTATGTTTATAGTAATATTACAGCTACCGCATATAGCGACACAGTTTGTGAAGACTGCATTTATGGGAAAACGTTTTCCACCTCAACATCGGCTACGGACAAGTGCATCAATTGCTCCACTTGCGGCATGAATAAAATCATTCAGCATCCGTGCACCAGTACTGAGGACACTGTATGTGCTGTCCGGACTACATCTGGTACAGTTAATTAACTTTCATCGTTATTTTTTTAGTTTATTTAATATGCGTATTTTAAGTCTTTATTTCGTGTTTTTTTTTTTGCTTGTTTGAATGAACTAATGTGTTGCTTATTAATTAGCCAGTTTGTTTCGAAATCCCTTAGTTCATTCTTTCGAATATTGGTTTATACTTCATGATACGTACTAGCGTTACTGCATTGCCTACCATAATATAGTATTAAGTTTATATCATATCCCCTTTTATTGTTTTTTATTGGGATAGAGCGGCCAATAATTATTTGACTTTATTTCTTGCTTAAGGTCATAAGGAGCAGGTTTTGGGCCTTTCTATACTAATCCTTGTGTCCGTAGCAATTGTTGTTTGGCTCTATGTCTGCTGTTGCTGTCGACGTCCTAAAACTGATTCAGGTATAATATCGCAAGGCGGGTAGTTTTCTATGTTTTTGTACGTAAAGAAGAATACGCCTTGCAGTTATGAATGTAATTAACATATCATGATAAAACAATTAAGTACACGTCATAATAGTACATTGTGTAACTTTGTGTGCTGTTTTCTTATTGAGGTTCATGTTTTGTGCTTCTATGTATGAATGGTCAACACGATACAGTATTGTTGTGATTTTTAAGTGTTTAAACGTTTATATTTAAAGAAGATCGGAATAATACCGACAGCAAGATACCATTTACACTTTTCTCACAATCACATGCCTAACACACGTAATATATATGTAATGAAATATTCCATGTATAAATGTTTCTTTCTCAAAATATGTTATATGTTCCAACATGGAGATACTTACTTGATTTGTTGCCTAGTATGTACTCATGAGGTAAATCAAGTTTAACTTTAAGTCAACAGTGCCTGTACTCGCGAAGTCGTTAATTGGACTGATACCCAAGTCGATGGGATAGCTATGCACGGACAAAGCCCTATAGCAAATGGGACTGCTACACTCGATGTCGTCGATGATACTAAAGGAAATGAGACCGCTTCTCGTGAGCAGTTAGCTCAAGTTAAGGTTACTAACGCACGCCATAGAGAAAAGGACATTGGAGCTACTGCGCAAGTACATGAAGCATTAGTCTACAACATGGATGCACACGGCGTAAGTGTTCAACACCACGATTACGACAATGAAGAGGCCTTCGTCTCAAATGGGACAGAAGATATCGATGATGCGTACATAGGCAATAAGAACGCTGCATGTGTGATACCTGTTGGAAAGAAAACTGCTGTTAATAGTAAGAAATATGAATTATTGTCATAAAAAAATATAAATAAAATATGTAAATAATATACATTTTCTACACTGTTTTATTTCATTTGCGTGTGTGTGGTTGTTACACTAATAATTGTACTAAAGCCAGTAAATAATCATCAAATGTTAATGTGAGTTGCTTTTATATATACATATAGTGTCTGGTATATTTAAGGTTTTATTAAAGAGATACGGGTTACAGGTCAACAATTGAACATTTTTTAGCATGTTTTAATGTGTTTTGTAAACGCAATATAACTACAGGTACTAACGCTGTTGTTGTTTCTCTTGCATTTAGACCAACCATCCAATGCTTCCGACCCAGAGCTGTTTAGTAAGTAACACCAGCGAGATTCTAAGTACTTGTATAGCCCGTTATTATTTGCTACAACAACTATGTATAAATAAACATATATTTTTTTATTACGTAAACGTCTACTCGATCTAATGGTGAACTTATGAGTCAAAAGTGCTCGGAGCATGAATTGGAAATGTTTATGTTATCACTAGAACGTTTTAAGAACAGTATAGAAGTCCAAGTTGCTGTTGTGTGCGAAGGTTGTTCAACAAATAATTGCATTAACTGCTTGCAATAGATGATAAATTAAACACCGGAATGGTACTTATGTGCACGTCTATAACAATTCAATTCAAATATTTCCGTATTGTCATAATGTAATTGCTAATAGTATTATCAACAATACAGTAACCCTGGTGGAAATATGGGTTTATGCACAGGCGCACAATGATTTAGTGTTCAGTTACTGCATATGTTTGTTTATTCAGTGCAGAAAGTCTACTGCGAACTGTCTGAGGAGATGGACGGTACTTTCAGGATGTTCTTCAGGAAAAATGGCATTGGTAAATAGTTTGTTTCTCGTTTGCCAATTCCAATGTTCTGTTATCACGTATTTATTCGTTGATTTTCTTTTGCATTTCCATGTATGGTTATACAATCATCTTAAGTTAATTTCTCCTTTCTCGTTTTAAATCCGGTATAAATTACACACAACTTTAAACGTTGAACAAATCTCTGTATGCGTTATGCAAGTGTTTTCTTGTTGCATGGGAATGCGACACGAAATGTCCTTATGATCATTTACATGTAAAAAAAAATTAATTGAACTACTTGGTGTAGGTGACTCGGTTATTACAGTTATTGAGGAGGAAAATAAGCGAGTGAGTGAGCAGTGCTACAAACTCTTTCGAGCTTGGGAAAACATTCAGACCGATGTCCTTGAACTGACAGCCGTAGAAATCCCATTGGAACTTGTCAGTAGATTGACGTTGATGTTTCTGGAAAACACTGACATGCATTGTTCACGCAAATGCCTGGATATATTACAACGTTATAAAAACGTATGGATTCGACATTTCAGACGTAAATATTTACGCGTACATAGTCCCTACTAATTATTCATCATTTTCCGATTCAGACACATATTGCTAATGTTTTTTTATATTTTAAATACAATTAATACATTATATTACGGGTTTGTTTTTAATTATGTTTCATAAAATAGAATATTTATATGATATGCATTTTCTGATCTGTTTTATTTCATGTGCGTTTGTGTGGGTTTGTGAGGATGTTACATTTATATTTGTACTAAAGTCAGTTAAATATCCTCAGATGTGATTGTGACTTGCTAATATATATTGACAGATAGCGCATGATATATTTAAGTTTTTTACGATAGATACACGGATAATGGGTCAATGATTGAGCGTGTTGTTGTTTATTTTCCTACCTTTAGACCAACCATCCAATGCTTCCGACCCAGAGCTGTTTAGTAAGTAACACCAGAGGTATTCATAGTAATTGTATAGTCTGTTTAATTTTGTTACCACAATTATTTACACATCAACATATCATGTATTGTTTATTTTAATTACTTACGCGCTTACTCGATTAAATGGTAGGCGTATTATTCAAAAGTGTTCTGCGCATCAATTCAAACAGTTTATGGAATCACTATAATGTGTTAAGAACATAATTTAAGGGCTACTTGTCGTTGTGTGTGAAGATTTTGAAACCAATAATTGCATTAACAACTTACAATAGATGATTTTAAATTGAACGCTGGAATGGTACATCTGTTCATGCCAATAACAATTGAATTCAAATGTTTCCGTTTTGTCATAATTTAACTGCAAATAGTATTATCACAACCCAGTGTAGTCATTGATGACTGTATCGGTCTAAGCTCAGGCGCAAAAGGAGGTCAATGTTTGGTGTGTGAATATTTATGTTTATTCAGTGCGGAAAGTCTATAGCGACCTGTCTGAAGAGATGGACGGCAATTTCAGGATGTTCTTCGTTAAACATGGAATAAGTAAATATTTTGTTTCTCATTTGCCAATTGCATTGTTCTGGTATCACGTATTTATTAGTTGATTTTCTTTTGCATCTTGCTCGTTTTGCAGCCTGGTATAATTTAAACACAACTTGAAAGGTTGAGCAAATATGTGTATGCGTTATGCAAGTGTTTTTTTTTGTTGAATGGGAACACAACAAAAAATGTCCTGCCACTCCTTTAAATGCAAACCATAAGGTTTATTAGAATCAATATACAATTATACTATATGTTGTAGGTGACTCGGTTATTAAAATTATTGAGGAGGAAAATAAGCGAGTGAGTGAGCAGTGTAACAAACTATTTCGTGCTTGGGACAATCATCAGAATGATGTCCGTGAACTACCGGCCATGGAAATCCCGTTGGAACTTGTCGGAAAATTGACGTTGATGTTTCTGGATGAAACTGGCATGAATTGTTCACGTACATGCCTGGATGTATTAGAACGTCATGAAAACCTATGGATTCGACGATTCAGACGCAAAAACAAGTGTATGTAGCCCTTTCTTATTATTTATCTTTTTTTTCCGATTCAGATACATATTATATGTTGTTTTTACATTTTAAATAAAATCAATATACCTTATTACGTATTTTTTATTTAATTATACAAAATTATTATGTGTAATGTCATGTTTTTTAAATGGGCATCATCAAAAAATGTTAATGATGTACACTTTTCGATACACTGTTTAATTTCATGTACGGTTGTGTGGGTTTGTGTGGTTGTTACATTTATATTTTACTTAAGCCATTTAAATATCATCACATGTGATTGTGACTTACTTATATATATTGACAGATAATGTCTGATATATTTAAGGTTCTTATGAAAGAGATACGGTTATTGGGTCAACAATTGAGCATGAAAATATAATTTTAAATGTGTTTAATTAACGACGCAATATAATAACAGGTGTTTATGTTGTTGTTTATTTTCCTACCTTTAGACCAACAATCAAATGCTTCTGACCCAGAGCTATTTAGTAAGTAACACCAGCGCGATTTATAGTACTTTTACTGTCTGTTTTATTTTTATTTTGCTACAACTATGTATACTTCAACATATACTGCATTGTTTATTTTTATAACTTAAGCGTTTACTCGATTTAATGTTGCACTTATGATTTAAAATTGTTCTGAGCATCAAAATAAAAGGTTCATGGAATCACTAGAACGTTTAAAGAATATAATACAAGTTCGACCTGTTGTTGTATTGGAAGGTTTTCAAACAAATAATTCCAGTAACTACTTGCAATGGATGATTTTAAATTAAACACCGGAATGGTACATCTTGACATGCCAATAATAATTGAATTCAAATGTTTCCCTAATGTCATACTTTAATCGTTAGTGTCATCCAAAAAATCGTAGTCCTGATGATATACTGGGTCTATGCAGAGGCGCAAAGTGATTTAATTCAGTCTGTGTGCATTTTGTTTTATTCAGTGCAGAGAGTATATTGCGACCTGTCCGAAGAGATGGACGGCTATTTCAGGATGTTCTTCCGTAAAAATGGAATAAGTAAATCATGTTTTTCTCATTTAGAAATTCAAATGTTTTGGTAACATGTATTCACTGATTTTATACTGCAGTTCCATATAATGTAAAATCATCTTTTGTTAATTGCAATGTTCTCGTATTGCAGCCCATTGTAATTTAAACACAACTATAAAGCTCAATCAAATATGTACAGGTGTTCGGCATTTGTTTTCATGTATGAATGAGAACGAAACAAAATTGCCCTGTGTAGCGTTTACATGTAAATCTTAAGGTTTATTAGAATCAAGATACAAGCATACTATTTGTTGTAGGTGAATCGGTTATTACAGTTATTGAGGATGAAAATAAGCGAGTGTGTGAGCAGTGCTACAAACTCTTTCTTGCATGGAAAAACAATCAGACCGATGTCTGTGAACTACCGGCAATGGACATGCCATTAGAACTTGTCAGAAAATTGACGTTGATGTTTCTGGATGACACTGGCATGAATTGTTCACGTACATGCCTGGATATATTAGAACGTCATGAAAAAGTATGGATTCGACAATTCAGACGTTAAAATAATTGTACATAGCCCCTTCTTATTATTTATTATTTGTTCCGATTCAGATACTTATTGTTTATGTTGGTTGTTACGTTTTAAATAAAATGTATATATCCTTGTATTTTAATGTTTGTAACATGGTTTAAATCTTTATTACACATACATATATATATTATACTTAACAATTATTAACCAATTATAGTATTATAATTTTACCGTCTCAAATTTTTATAATAAGTTACATAATTTGTTGAATTTTATAAACCTGTATCTATGTATGCCTGATTTAACAACTGTGATGCTATTTAAAAGTATATGTTTGATATTTCTTATGCCAAAAGCAGATACAACTTATTTTATGTGTAATATATGCTTTATGTACCATGTTTTACGCATTGTTAAAATATGAAATAAATGAATGAATGAATATTACGTTATTTTAATCAAATAAAATTTGTCACATCATGTTATTTAAATAAGTATGTTAGTGCATTGTTTTATTTTGAAATGTACTGGAACTAAATAACGACCGATTGTCGTGTCGATCAAATAATTTAAGTTTTATAATAAACTTGCTCAAATCGCGTGATCGATTGATCCTGATCAGAGATACTCGGTTGTGTCATTTTTTATGGAAATGTATTGGTGTTGGAAATCGACGTTTTATGAACTTTTATGTTGTAAAACTTGTATGCTCAAACGCCGTTGCACGCAGTTAGGCTGCGGTTATCACTGCTACCAATGCAAGGTGCTTCTTTTTTGTTCTTTTTCCATTTTGCAATGTATTATATTGCAAGTTTTCATATACATGTAAATTATATAAATGCGGGTACATAATTCAATGAAAACGATATTCACTTTGATATTGTGTTTTGTCTTGAAGATGTATGGTAACCTTTAGTATTAATCAAACCACACCTGATTTAAACGCGGTGTTGTTATGCCGAGCCAAGTGGCCAAGTGGAATGAGCTCCTAAAAGGCGTCATCACCTTGATAGCTAGATGCGTTACTGGTAAGAAGTACTCAACCTCTCTCGATTGATTTTTTTATATCAGCTACAGTACTAAAGACGTTACTGGTCAGGTGTTAAACACCCCTCTACACCCGATAGCTTGTTAAATACCTCTTTTAGAAACCTGGCAACAACCGTTGAAACACCTCTTCTTAAAACAAAAGAACAATATATGATTTGATATTGATTGAATACTTTCTTCTCTACAAATCTTAATATGCAGTTGTTGAAGTGTACAAAAACAATAGTCTATATATATATA